>JANHGL010026401.1:1785-89849 GCA_024611195.1 Ceyx melanurus | reverse complement strand
ATTATATTTACTATAATTTTAAACATCGGTCTGTTTTGTCAAGTCTTTTTAATTTTTTTCCTTATTTCTTTCCTAGCTGTTAAGATAAAGAAGACACTAAAGAACTTGACTGTAACAGAAACACAGGAGGCAGTTTTCAGCGTAGAACTGAGCCACCCTGATGTGAAAGGAGCTCTGTGGATTAAAAATGGTGTTGAACTTGAATCAAGTGACAAATATGAAATATCAGTGAAAGGAACTGTTCACACACTGAAAATCAAACACTGTGTTGTGACTGATGAGTCTGTATATAGCTTTAAGCTTGGAAAGATAGGAGCAAATGCCAGACTTCATGTGGAAAGTAAGCCATCCTGCTTTGAATATTTGCTTGAATGTATATCTTTACATTCAAATAAAACACACTGCTGAATCTTGCTAACTTTTTTTCCTCAAGCTGTCAAGATCATCAAAAAGCCAAAGGATGTGACTGCTTTGGAAAATGCTCTTGTCTCCTTTGAACTGAGTGTATCCCATGATACTGTACCAGTCCGATGGTTTCACAAAAATGTTGAGCTTAAACAAAGTGATAAATACAAGATGATCTCTCAAAGGAAAGTTCACAAGCTTATGCTGCATAACGTATCTCCTGCTGATGCTGGGGAGTACACAGCTCTTGTTGGGCAAATTGAGTGTAAAGCAAAACTGTTTGTTGAAAGTAAGTATTGTATGTTTGTAATAAAATAATTATACGAATTGCTGAATTGCTACACCAATTTGTATTTAACAACTTGACCTGATACTTCACAATTTGTTACCTTTGAGTTTTTGTGATCTTTCACACATGCTGTCTCTTAACAGATGTTTTCTTTTGTCTTCCCCCTGCTCTACTTTTAGCCATACACATCACAAAGACCATGAAAAATATTGAAATTCCTGAGACCAAAACAGCCTCTTTTCAATGTGAAGTTTCTCATTTCAATGTGCCTGCTATCTGGTTGAAAAATGGTGTGGAGATCGAAATGAGTGAAAAATTCAAAATAGTGGTCCAAGGGAAACTCCATCAGCTCAATATCATGAACACAAGCAGTGAAGATTCTGCAGAATACACATTTGTCTGTGGAAATGACAGAGTCAGTGCAACTCTGACCGTAAAACGTATGTAAAAATGAAATTAGCTATAATATTTTACAATTACCAATAATAGAGTTTGTGTTGATGCAGATGCTTGGTGTAATTGAGACAAATCCAGCATTCTTGTAGAAGTACATTCAAACAATAATACTAAACAGTCTCAGTTACATTTTTAGAAGAGACTTGGAAGTTGTGAATTTGAGAGTTAGATCCTGGATTCCTCTGTTTAGGCCAACATGGTAAATGCCAAGTCACCATAGGAGATATAATTTGGATTGCTATGTCATTCAGAAGTTTTGGGCTAATGTAGCAGTTGTATTGTCTGGAGACAGGGCCTTACTTATTATTACGAGAAGGTTTGGTAATATTAGAACTATCTGTCTCAAAGAATTTTAAGGATCTCCAATCCAGTTAGCATGCATTTCAAATAAAGTAAAACAGAAAAAAACCCCACACAAAACCAAAACCAAGCCACGTCCATTTCTTTTCTTTTAGCCATCCTAATTACCTCCATGCTAGAAGACATCAATGCTGAAGAGAAAGATACAATAACATTTGAAGTTACTGTTAACTATGAAGGTATCTCATATAAGTGGCTAAAGAATGGGATAGAAATAAGATCAACTGATAAATGCCAGATACGAACAAAGAAGCTCACACACTCCCTCTCCATAAGGAATGTGCATTTTGGTGATGCTGCAGAATACACTTTTGTTGCTGGAAAAGCAGCTTCATCAGCCAATTTATATGTGGAAGGTATTTGCCCTCTTGTTTTGTATATTTAGTAACTTATAGTGGCTTAAATGGCATAATGGAACTCATTCTATTTTTATATGCACTAGCTCGTCACATTGAATTTAGGAAGCATATTAAAGACATAAAGATTGTGGAGAAGAAGAGGGCTATTTTTGAATGTGAAGTTTCAGAACCTGACATTCAGGTCCAGTGGATGAAGGATGGACAAGAACTCCAGATTGGTGATAGGTAAATGATTAAGTCAATGTTATACTGACTTCTGTTATGTTTCCTCCCATGAAATAACTTGCTAATTTTATGTTCTGATGTTGTCAGGATGAAAATTCAGAGAGAAAAATATGTCCATCGTCTTATCATTCCTTCCACAAGAATGTCTGATGCTGGCCAGTACACTGTAGTAGCAGGTGGAAACACCTCCAGTGCCAATTTGATTGTGGAAGGTCGTGACATTCGTATCAGAAGCATCCATAAAGATATTCAGGTACACCCTATACAGAAGAATAAATATTTCATTACTTTGTCACTCAAAGAATAACACAAATGAAGAGCAACAATATCTAACAAACAAGAGTCCTAACACAGAAATCTGTAATCATAAATTCAGGACCTCCTTCTAGGAAAATGGAACGTGCATTTGCAAAAGCAAATGATGTTTCTAATATTTATTCTACTTATTCAAAGGTCATTGAGAGACAAAGAGCTGAAATTGAATTTGAAGTCAATGAAGATGACATTGAACCACAGTGGTACAAGGATGGTATTGAGATCAACTTCCAATACGAGGAAAGATACAGTTATGTGGTAGAAAGAAGAGTTCATCGAATGAGCATCTTTGAAACCACTTACTCTGATGCTGGAGAATATACTTTTGCTGCAGGGCGAAATAGGAGTTCTGTTGTTCTCTACGTCAATGGTAGGTGTTCCCACAAACAATGCTTTGACTGTATTTATCACCCTGTACCTTTCTGATTCCTATATAGCTTTTATAGAATCCTAACTCTGAAAGTTAAAAAAGAAAAAAAAGACTCTCTGAAGGGAATCATGTCTGGAACACTACCAAAATCCTCATGTACATGAATGTTGCTTGCTCTGTTGAAATATCTGTCTAGCTAATAAAATGCTACAGCAGTTATTTTCCCCACTTTATTTATTTAGACCAGGAAATTCTCAAGTCCAAATAAACCTAATTTATTCACATGAACAAATGTTCTTTGCCAGAGGGATAACCTTAACAATTCTTGGCCATGTTTTGCCAAAAAACACTTATCTCAACATACCTAATTATCTGAAGATACTTGCTGCTAGATTATTTCCCCTGTATCAAGGAAAAGGATAGATTTTTCATAGGCATGCAAGATTTGGAATGGTAAGCTTAAAAAGAAATAAATCATTTTTCAAGACTCAAAAAATATCACTGATATTTGTTTCTCTCTTTTTCCCTTCCCCTTCCTCTCCCCTTCAATTTGCAGCTCCAGAACCACCCCGTATTATTCAGGAGCTAGAACCAACCACAGTGGAATCTGGCAAGCCTGCCCGCTTCTGTGCTATGATATCAGGCAAACCACAGCCCAAAATTTCCTGGTACAAAGATGATCAACAACTTTCTCCAGGTTTCAAGTGTAAATTTCTCCATGATGCACAAGAATATACTCTATTGCTGATTGAAACTTTCCCTGAAGATGCAGCAGTGTACACCTGTGAAGCAAAAAATGACTATGGAGTTGCTACAACTTCAGCTTCACTTGCAGTGGAAAGTGAGTTTCTCATGCTCATAAGAATGTCTGTGAAATGAGATAGTCAATTTCTGTGACATCCTCATCTTTAAAAATGATTACCTTTTCTTACCCTTTAGTCCCAGAAGTTGTTTCCCCTGAGCTAGAAGTGCCAGTGTTTCCACCTGCTGTCATCATACCACTACGTGACACTGTTACATCTGAAGGACAGTCTGCTTGTTTTCAGTGCAGAGTTACAGGGACAGGTGAGTTTAATGAAATCCTGTACATCTTTTCATATCTCATAATTTTTAATTTTCAACTCCAGAAAAAATACAATGGTATGTGTGCTGGGATTACTCCTTCCCTAAAATTACAGCTATTTGATACACATGTGTAGAAAATGTTACAACTATCAGTTAAGTTGTATGTCAAAGATGGTATTAAGCAAGGAAGTTATAAGTTGCCATAAATGTTAAGCATTTCCAAAAAGAAAGTCTGTTTCAAAAAAAAAAATTGTCTTTTGAAAATACTCATCATTTCAAATGTTAACTGATTTTGGAAAACTGTGAGTAAAATGTAGCATTTCAAAACACAGGTATCACAGCATCAAGCATTATCAACTTAAATGAACATGATGAAGTTTCTGGTGATGCACAGTGTCATATCAATTAATTAAATAGACTGAAATTGTGCCTCAACCTTTATAATAATATTCCACGTATCACTTTGCAATTGCCATTGCATTCTTTCTTCTAGCATAAAAGAAGTATTTGCTCATTGTCTTTTTATGGGAAGGTTTCCTTTTAATAAGTTTGCTTGTTTCAGTGACATAGAATATCATTCTACAACTTAAATAATTGTTTCCAAGTTAACACAAAACCGAATAGAACTACCTTTCTTCATTTCAATAAATTGTCTTGAATATAACTAGTAATAAAATATTAACATGGTAAAATGCAGAATAAGATCCAATTCTAGATAATTTGCAGTTATTTAAAGATAAGTTAAATTCCAAATTTAAAAATATTCTATGTAAAAATCCACATAAAATTGGTAATACACATACATATGCAAAAATATAAAAAAATAATTTCCATCACTTTAAATCAAACTGCTTTTTTTGAAAAAAAAACAAACACCCAACTCTACAACAAATCTGATTCTGCTTTAGAAATGGTGCTAAAACTCAGAAAATATATATGGGAAAAACTGGCCTTTCTATGCAAAGCATGCTAGTATAATTTTTTGGACAAAACTGTATTTATGTGAATGTGTAAGATGTATTTACATCACAGAGAATAAGCATCCTTTCATGTAGGCCCCCTTTCGCAGAACTGTAGAATTGTTTAGGTTGTAAAAGTTCTTTAAGATCATCAAGTCCAACACTGCAAAGTCCACCACTAAACCATGTCTCTAAGCACCACACATGCACATCTTTAAAGTACTTCCAGGGTGGTGGCTCAACCACTTCACTGGGCAGCCTGTTCCACTGCTTCATAACCCTTTAAATAAGGGATTTTTTCTTATTGAAAATTTCTTTTAATGAATGCTGTATCTAAGTGCATTTGTATACATCTCACCTGTGTTGTGAAAATCTTTTGCATTAAGTTAGGTAATAAGTGATTCCAAACACAGTTGTTAATGATACATGTTGTTATATAGAAAACACTGTCTCTTTCTTCTGATGACAGCACACTATTTGTATGAAAATATTTGATTAATGGTGTAATATAGTGCCAGATGGACTGTCTGCTTCAGTCCTCTTCTTTCTCGCCAATAAGAATCTATACAAGTAACACAATAGAATATATAGGAATTGTACAAAGGTACAAAGACAAGATCTTTCTTGAAAAATGAGGTGTAAAATTTATAATACTTGCAACAAAAAGAGGCAAGGTACTGTCCTTAGCAAAATAATGTTCTGCTTTAATTTCTTTAACCTAATGATTTAATAGCCTTTTTAATCAAGTAATTGTTACATAATTCCTTTTTAAAAAGGAAATTTTCTATTTTAGCAGTAGCAAAATATTTTTAATTTTGTACTTTTCTTCCTTCTGTTGCTTGACCAGATCTCAAAGTATCTTGGTACAGCAAAGAGAAAGAGATCAAGCCATCACGGTTTTTTAGAATGACGCAGTTTGAAGACACTTACCAACTGGAGATTGCTGAAGCTTATCCAGAGGATGAAGGAGTCTATACCTTTGTGGCTAGTAATTCTGTAGGCCAAGTGACAAGCACTGCCACCTTGAAGCTAGAAGGTACAGTGTGTCTTGTTTAGGTCATGTTCCAACACTAATCTTAATATACACTCATGAATATATGTGAGTTGTTGTCTGTCATGTTGTCTTTTAACTCAATTAATTTCTACCCTTTACAATGTTCACAACATAGATTTATGTCTCCAAAAATATAGTTCATGCATAGGAAAACTTATTTCACTTATTTTTTACTCTCTCCAGTATTAGAATCTGTCATGCATCAAAAATGTTGGAAACCTTATTTCAAATGGAAGTTCTTTGTTCACACATTCTTTGATTTGACTGTGAGGAGAATGTAATAAAAGTCTGTGCATAAAATTAATTGCTGTGAAAGTGTTAAAAAATATGTTAATGTACTAGGTACATGGTACCTGAAAAAAAATCAGTTTACATTCACATGAATTGATGAAACATTGACCAAAGTTTTAGAGCAGAAATATTGTCTGGAAAATTAGCTATTTAAGTTCTATGTTGTTGTTGATATTATTTAACCGTAAATATTTTGGGATTTTTATTTTTTTTTTTTGCAACATATTTTATAAATAGAATAATTCATGGTGTTAAATTTCAAATTAGAAAAAAAATTCTTGAATGAGAGAGAAAAATTTTGTAGTGTAAGGTAAGAAATTAAAAATTGGCATGCTGCTTTTCAGGATTTAAAAAGGTTGAAGAACTTACATCAGAGTCCCATTGGCATGTTTCTTCATCTGTTTCAATTAAGGATAAGGCTATTGGCCAATGGCACACCTTTATCCAGCCTATTTCAAGTTGCAGGGTATGCAGCAGGGAATCATTCAGATTTCAAGCTAGGGTCTCCGGCATGCCCAAACCAAAAATGCAGTGGTTACATAATCAACAACTCATGTTGCCAACAAAAGATTTAGTTCTCCATTTTGATGAGTCTACTGACATAGCTACACTCATAATAGGTGCTTTCTTAAAGCATATTGGCCAATACTCTTGCAAGGCAAGAAATAGTGAAAAACAACTTATACAACTACCCTTACAGTGATCACAGAAGGTAAAGCCCCATTTTTACTTCAAAGGTATTCAGTTTGTTGTATACCACACTTCTCTGCTGTTACTAATGTTCCTTCCTTATTTCACATCTTTTCTTTACCAGCTAATGTTAGTAGTACATACCCTCTGTAACCCATCCCCTCTCATTTCTTCTTTTTAAGCTGTATCATTTGGAAATTTGCAAATTTATATTTTGATGTATGTTAAAGAATAGTCATTTTACTGAAGGCAGTCAGATTTTTAAAACAAGTAATTAAGAGATCTTAATAACATTGAGGTATTTTGTACTATAGGAAAAATTAAGAACAAAAACAAAAACAAACAAAAAAAAGAAAAAGAAAATGCCTCCTTAAGAAGTTCCACATTGTTTCCAATATTAAAATTCAGTGAAAGAAGAGACAAGCATCAGCTGTGTATCAACTGTATGACTAGCTTAGGCATCACTCATCATTCTTATATGTGATTGAATAACCTTTGTACTGAGTAGTGAATCTGGCATGCTGAGTTTTCAAATGAAGATCATTCATTTTCATTCTCCATGCTGTCTGCTTTAGTTCAGAGCATGGTCTAGTAAAGTTCTTTAGACACTAATATTGTTATCTTTGTTGCTTGATTACACAGTGCAAGCCCTAGGTAGACAAAGTTCGGGGAAAGATGTAAATTAGTCTGTCCAGTCACAGGCTATAACAGAACTTCATGTTGCTCCTCTCACAGAGAAGAATATTAAAGCTTATAAAAAAGAATTTAAATCAATACAACAGTCATTGCAGGAACAGAGTGTACAGGTTTTTGAAAGTGTATCAGGAAGTTCAACCATGAAGGCTACATCAGTTGAAGAAATGGAAGCCACGCACACAAAAGTCATTTCCCAAACATCTCAAAACACCAGAATCTGTATGACCACTGCTCAGGAAATTAAAGGCATCCCTCCAAAGATTCTCTTGCAGCTCAGAGACCTGGCTGTGAAATATGGTGACACTGCTCAGTTTATATGTGCCTTAGAAAATGAATACTTCTCTGAGTTTCTTTGGGCCCATGAAGGTGAAAAGATAGAATTATCTGAAAAAATTAAGATATCACAAAATGGAAGTGTCCTATTGCTCACAATCCTAAATGTCCAGCTGACAGATCAAAGACTGTACAGTTGTACTCTCTATAATGATTATGGAGGGACGACAACTGCTGCAATACTAACAGTCAAAGGTGGTTATCTGACTTTTAACATTGTGACTTGAAACTTTATTATTACTGCCTATAGCTCACTCATATTTCCTTTATTATTAATATTTAATTGGGAAAGTGATAGTCATAATGCTTTGGGATTTTTCCTTCACATTTACAGCTCTATTCATAGCAGACATGTGAGATACTGGTAAGTCTGTTATTTACCAGCTAATGTTAGTAGTACCTGCCTAGAACTTCATGCCTCTTCTCAGCAAGTCACAGGTGTCTAAGGCTTTTTATTTCTCATATCCATCATGTTATGCAATGAGATGTAAAGCAAAACAGGCTAGCAAGAATTATTACAATTTGATAATTCCTGAAGGTGGAATTTAAGGAAGATAAGAATGTCAGATAAACAATCTTGAACTAGATAACTGATCATTTCAAATTCTATGGGTCCAACTTTTTTCCAATAAATCTAGGGTTCCAACTCCAATGTTGGTAGTATAGGTTATTGTACCTGAAAATATCAATTCCCTTCAATCTCCCTAAGATTTAAGTCTTTATTTTCACTAAGATTCCTTCCACTTCTTTGACATCATTGTATTAAAATATTAGTTGTTACAAATAGTGATGACCCAAAAGTCTATTATCACCACCACTGAACAGGTGGTAGTATTTCTTTTAGTAGCTTTACTTCTGCTACTACTTCCTAAATTGAGGCTCTAAATTAAAAGCAAAGGTACACTTGTATTAGGCATTACAGACAAAGTCTTTGTCCCATGAAATTCCCATAGGTTTAGCTGGTACCTAGAATTAGCTCAGCAGGAATAGAGCTCTTAAATGTGTAATCAATCATGTTTAATAATGTTGTTGTAGCACTAATTTACTGGATATTCTTTCAGTACTTTTTATTTTGTTTTTTTTTCTCCCCCTACATATAAGGATGTTTTTTATTCCTGTAAAACATCTGACCTAATCCTTTTCCTAACTTTATTCTTGCCTAGCTAAAGAAGCCCAAGCCAAAACAGTAACAAAAATTACCTTTGAATCAGATACTAAAAGCTTTAAAGCAGCCAAAGATTGTCAGTTTAAAACATCTGAAATTAAGCAAGAATCTTCCAAGAAAACTTCAAGCTTGTTTATATCTACATCCAAAAGACCATATGAAACTGAGAAGCAAAGAAGCAGAGTCTACTATCCAGATGTTGTGCTGTGTGCCGACATCACAGAAACTGATGCAAGAGTACCAGAGTTTCTTGAAACTCTGCCTTCAGAAACCACTGTAAAAGAAGGAGATGATGTGTTACTCTTTTGTATAATTAAACGTGTGCCTACACCTTGTGTGGTCTGGCTGTGCAATCAGCTAATAGTTGAGGAGTCTGCACTGCATTCCTTAAAACATGATGGGCCACTGTGAGTTTAATATTGTTAAAAGTTGGTCAGAACCACAAGGGTATATACAAGTGCAGAATAGTTAATCCTGCAGGACAAGCCGAGTGCAGCACCCATCTGAGAGTGACAGGTTGGCAACTGCATGTTCCTTCCAAGTATCAATTCCTCATGGCAGCATCATTGTACTCCATTCCAGTACAATCATTCCCTGGGAGATGATAAAGAATGAGAAGCGTCTCTTTAGTCTGGATTGCTGAATGTTTTCTTCAGGGATTTAAAGCATGATAAAGGCATATTACATTAGAAATTTCCCCTCATCCTGCAAAAAAGAAAGCAAACTGTATAGAAAATTCTACATTGCAAAACAGTTTTAAAACATTTGATTATTCTCAAAATGAGTCAAGCATTTGAATTGCTTGCCATGCATTTATTTGTATGTTTGTGTGAATTTCTGTATATTTGCAAGAGAGATTGGATATTTTTATGACAATCAGTATTGACTGGCATATTTAGCAACTATAGCTCAGAATTCTTTGTCTTTTGATTCTAGCTCCTGAAAAAATTATTCATGAGAAGCTGGAGGAAGAGACTGAAATGGAAGTGAAAGGTACAGTCACAAATGATGTTAAACTGAATAGTTAGTGCCAGTAATTAGTAACATTATGAAAAGCTTTTATCTGCTTACATGGAGTGTCTAATGGGGAAAGACAGACACACTTTGAAGCATATTGGAACATGTTGCATGTTTGTTTTGATATGCAAAGGTTTACCTGCATTATAAGGGTTATTTAAGTTTTAAAATATATTTAAAACTTCAAATTTATTATTTTGCAGCCATATTCTTAACTTTTACTTCATGCTTTTCAGCTGTTCACAGAGCTTTTATTTGTTCAATTTAGAGTGCATGGGATAGTTTACATTAGAAGGAAGTTATACAACTCTTAATAATACTATTTTTAAACAAGTTAGCAACCTAACATAAATGAGTTCAATGGAGATGGATGGATGGATGGATGGATGGATGGATGGATGGATGGATGGATGGATGGATGGCGTATACTAGAAAGCATCTGTTGTTCAGGATATGTGAAAGCTACACATTCCCATTGATTTATTGCACTTTTCTTTACATACATTAATTCATCATTATGTATATCTTACCCTGGCTTGCAGATAGCATATGTGGTTCATGTTGCTTGCTTTTTTTCCCTTGCATAACACTGTGAAGTTAGTGGCTGTATTAGTTCGAATAAACGCCTTCTCGTTTCATGTTAGCTACTTACTTTTTAAAAATATATTTCAAAATATTTTTTCTCAATCGTTTGAGCATTTAATCTACAAACAGAGGTGTCAGAAAGGGCGTTTATTCTACTGTCTGCAAGTCAGGTAAGAATTTCTTCTTTGCAACCCAAAGACACACAGCTTTTCCAGGCAGCAAAAAACATACATGCAGAAGAACATGTTATTTTGAAATTCATTTTTACTTGTTCAAGAAGAAATTTCCACAGTCTGAAGAAAGAACAGACAACGAACGATTTTCGTGTCAATCTTTAAAACAGAGCAAGGCGTTGCGTTTATTCGAACAAATATGGTGAGTGAATTACTTTTTTTTTTCCTGGGTGTGTGATGAAATCTGTTGCATGCCCATATATTATCTCAATATATTGCTATTTAATTTTTTTTTCAATCAGATGACAGCCAGAGCATGATGTTGTAACCCAGTTTCCTTCTTTTGCAGAGCAGCACAGAAAGGCGAACCTTGAGGAACCTGGGACAGCAGCGGTACTAGCTTGCCCCCAAAACTGTAAACCCACCTTCACACAAGTCCTCAAGTGTAGGTCTGTCTTGGAGGGGGACCCTGCACTCTTCCAGTGCAAGTTAGTGGCTTGCCCACCACCGCACATGTCCTGGTTTCACAACAACCGGCCAGTCCAGCAGGACTGCCGCAAGGTGATCCGCACTGAGAGCGAGGAGCAAACACACCATGCCAGCCTGGAGGTGCGGGATGTGAGGGAGCATGATGCTGGGAGCTACAGGATATTTGCCATTAACAGTGAGGGCTCAGCTGAGTCCACTGCCTCGCTGCTGGTAGCACACAGTGGGGAGCAGAAGGGCGTGGGTTTTGAAGGGAAAGCAGAGCAGGTTAATGAAAACTGGGAGTGTTTGCTGCAGCAACGGCAGGAGGACCGTCTGTGTGTGGTGCTCCGCTGTACTGGCTCACCTTTTGACAAAGGGCAGGAGGCCAAGCAGTTGCTTGGGAACCTCTCACCAGCCCGGGGCATGGTACGAACCATCCATTTCCAGAGGCTGCCACTACTGGGGCCTCACCATCCAGGGCTGGCATATGGTAGGAAGCACAGTGGCATGGTGGTAGATGCTGAGGAACTGCTGGATGAGGAGATCCGTTGGAAGCTGCAGCGGCTGAGGGAGGCAAAGAGGGCAGCACTGAAAAAGAAGCAGGAATCCCTCATGTCTGAGCCCCAGGGGGGTCCTCCTGGGAAGCTCGGCCCACCTGAGGCAGCTACCAGGATGGGTGGCTCAGGGCCTCTTGCGTTGCAGGTAATGAAGGGGTATTGCAGGCCCAAGGCCATAGGGGAGAGATGGCAGATGCCAGGTGGATTCTTGGAAGACTGTCCACCCCTCTTTGTCCAGGAAGTTCAGACCCAGGAGGTTATTGAGGGACAACTATGCACCTTTTCCTGCCTCTTCCATGGCCACCCACAGCCTACAGTCACATGGTACAACAACACCAAGCCTGTGGGTTGCATCCGGGGCACAGCTGTTCACACCACAGAGTGCCGCTCTACACTGACGTTCCCATCTGTGCTCCCACAGCACAGTGGCACCATCACCTGTGTGATCTTCAACCCGCTGGGCACAGTCAGCACCTCAGCTGCACTCCATGTGAGGCAGAGGATGCTGGCCTGTGAGGCCACAAAGAAGGAGGAGGAAGAGGAAGGGAAGAAAGAGGAAGAGAAGGTAAAGAAGGAAGAAGAAGGTGAGAAAGAAAAGGTGGAGGAGGAAGAGAAAGAAGTTGGCCTGGCCTTTGGAACAGAACAGGGACTGCCAAGTGCAGTTCCAGACGCAGACTTGCTGTCACTGCCTGTGGAAATCAAAATAACTGCCCCCACTCCAACTCCAGAACAAGACACAGATATAAGGGAGACCATGCAGTCCTCTCCAGACCAGGCTGCTCCCACCATAAAGCACAAGTTCAAGTTTTCATTTGATGTGGGAAATGAGCCACCTCAAATTATAGCAGAAACCCCAGCATATATTCATTGCCATGAAGGGGAGACAGTGGTGTTGGAGTGTGCTGTGTCTGGGCAGCCCCCGCCATCTGTGATCTGGTCCCTAAATGGCAAGAGCCTTTCTGATAGTGAGAGGCTGAGGTTTGAGGAAGGCAAGAATGGCAGGTACCGCTTACACATCCAAGGGGTCTCTGTCACAGATGCTGGGCTGTATTGTTGTGTGGCAAATAATGTGGCTGGAACAACACAAACTGCCTGTGAGTTGATAGTGAAGCCCAGTGAACCCAGATTGGGTAGCAAGGATGAAGACACTGAAGAACTGTCTGACATAGATCATGTTCTGGACCACCCTTCACCACTTGTGAAGGATGAAGAGGAAGAGATCACATGCTCCAAGGAGGAGACACATGTACCCTGGTCACTGAGGCTGCCCCCATCTCCTAGTGAGCAGTTTGAAGAAGATTGTGAGAAAAGTCCTCACTTTAGGGAAATCAAGGAGAAGGGAATGATGGTATTGGATTTCACAGAAGTTTATGCAGGACAAGAAACAGGTTATACAAAAGAAAGTGTGAGGGATGCAGATGGTATTTCTGAGATGAGGCAGCATAGGGGAAAAACTGTCTCTGAGCACCACAACTTTGCAATTGATGTCACTGAGCTGCAACCCAGCGTGTCCAGGGAAGAGCATGAACTGGTGGCCAAGGACTCAGGTCATTTTTCAGAGGAGCTGGAGGCTGAAGGAGACAAGGTGTTATCAAATACAGATATTCTGTCCTGGGAGAGTTTGAGGTCACCATTTATGGAAGTGAAAGGGCAAACAACTGAACAGTCTACTCTGACAAGTGAGTGTGAAGATTCTAGATTTTTCATTCCTATATCACCTGTGGTGCAAGAGAGGAGGGATGTTCACATGAAAGAGAGTCATATGTCTGACTGGGAGGAAATATGTCCTGATTGGCCTGTTGTAGAAAAGCCAAGTACACACAACCTGCAGAACATTGCAAGCACACCCACAAAGGAGCAGTTTGGCATTTATGACTTCTGTACAGAAGAGCAGCAGGAGGAACAGGCCAAGGAGCAAGAGACATCAGTTGATATGGAACAGGCCATCAAGGCTGATGATCATCTTTGTAAAGAAGAAATGCTTGATGCTGGGTATGCCACACACTGGGGAATACAAAACAATGGACAAATGGTGCAAGAAATGGAATCTGATGCAGGCAACTCTTCTTTGAATCTAATCGTCACTCCTCCTGACATAGAAAACTTAGGTCAGGACTTTACTGAGGAAGTTGAGGTTCACCTAGAACAAGTGCATTTCAAAGAGCAGCTGTTGCTGTCTGAGATTGATGAGACCAATATCACATGTGATCTGAAGAAGTTCATGGAACCATTACCAACTGCAGAGACTGTGGACACAGAACAAGCACAAACCCCCACCGCTCTGGAGAGTAAGGAGGTAGTAGGAGTGACTGAGCTAATCTCTCCTATGCACCGACATGATGTGCTTGTGAAAGAGATGTCCCTCAGTGAAGACTTGCATCGGAACTGCAGGATGCAGGAAGAGGAGGTCAGTGCCCAGGAGGAGGCACAGCCAAGAGGAATAAGAAGGGCTGATTTGAAAGTCCCTAATGGGGACCTTGGCAGCATTGTGATATCTGCTGAAGAAATTAATGAGTCAGAGATGAGTGTATGTGAGAAAGAGTCACTTGAGGGACAAATTCATTGTTTCTTGGTAGAGTCCACTGAAGATTTACAAAGAGAAGTCCAGGAAACACAATTGTGGGAGAGTAAGGAGCAACTCAAGAACAAAGACTCCCAGAATGACAGCTTCATCACTGACTTGAAAAGAGCTGCACATGAAAAGAAAGCCCAGGCTGGGCATCAGGCTGAGGAAGAAGGAGGTTCTGGGATAGAAAAGGTCTTTAAGAGAGGAAGGAACAGCTCCACCTGTGAGATAGAAAGCACAGATTCCCCTGAGAAGATGCTCAGGGACACCCACCAGGAACCAAACACAACCAAGGTCTTCTCCTTTGGCCAACTCTTACTTGGTTTAATGATGGATGATCCAATGACACAGAAGGAGCAAAAACAGGAGTCTTGGGACAAGAAGACCACTCCCAGTGAGGAAGCCTCTGAGACTAGCCTGGATGGAGAAGGACTGTGGGGGGATATTTCTGCAGATCCAGAGCCCAGTGCTGTTCCTTTCTCAGAGCTGGAGCCTAACTTGTCCCTGTCCAGGTATTTAAGGTCAACTGGGATGCAGAAAACTCCAGATCTCACAGGAATAGTTCAGAAGGAGCAGCAAGAAATCATTACTTCAATGGAAGTGGAGGAAGTTACTTTTAGCACGGTTTACGACTATTATAACAACCAGCAGGAACTTGTTCGGCCCTTCTCTCCTGAGTCAGAAATGTCTATAGAGCTGGAGAGTGGGAGTGGAGAGGAGTCACCTGATTCAGACTGCTTCTACACACCTCCCTCCTCAGTGGAGATCTTTGAAACTGCTTCATCAACATCCTACCACACACCGCTCAGCACGCCCGAGAGCTACTCCACACCATCTGAGGGCTCAGATTACAGCACACCTCCTGAGCGCTACTCCACACCATCTGAGGGCTCAGGATACAGCACACCTCCCGAGTGCTACTCCACTCCATCTGAGGGTTCAAAATGCAACACACTCTCAGAGTTCTATTTCACACCCTCTGAGGAACCCTGCTCTGCATCAGGGGACAACACGCCACCAGAGCGCTACCGAACACCCACTGGGGAGTATATGGATGCTCTGACCATGCTCCCGCTCTGTGAGAGAAGAGAACAGCCTCGAGAACAGCCACAGGCTGAGGTGTTTAGGACCCCCTGTGAAGCCCTGGAGCCATCAGATAGGGAGATGCCACCTTCATTCCTCAAGGCATTGAGCAGCAAGAGGTTGTATGAGGGCAGCACATTGAGTTTTGTAGCTGAGGTGGTGGGTGTGCCCAAGCCAGGGGTGAAGTGGTATCACAATAAATCTCTGTTGGAGCTGAGTAAGAGAGTGCGGATGGAGAAGGATGGGAACAAATATGTGCTGGAGATCACTAACATCCAGAAAGCTGATGGAGGGCAGTATCTGTGCCATGCAGTGAACATTATTGGGGAAGCTAAAAGTATTGCACAGGTGGAAGTTTTGTCTGAAGATGGGCAATCACTAGCACTGCCACCCCCTGTCACCCACCAACATGTTATACACTTTGACTTGGAGGAAAACACATCTTCAAGGTCACCTTCTCCACAAGAAATCCTTCTGGAAGTGGAGCTGGATGAAAATGAGGTGAAGGAGTTTGAGAAACAAGTCAAAATCATAACCAGTCCTGAGTTTAGCTCAGATAAGAAGACCATGGTGGTTTCCCTGGATGTCCTTCCACTTGCATTGTTAGAGAAAGCTGCAGGCTTGGCCGTAGAGGAGAATGAGGATGTGAAAATTGATTTTCAAGTAACCGAAATGCCTCCCTGTTTTGCTGTGCCCTTTGCAGATGTCAAGGTGACAGAAGGCTTGGAGGCAGTTTTTGAGTGTGTGGTAACAGGTACTCCTGTCCCAGCAGTGCAGTGGTTCAGAGGTGACAGTTGTGTGACACCTACCACAGGGAAGTATGTTCTGAGTCAGAAGGAGGGACTTCATAGTCTGAAGGTTCAAGATGTATGTCCTTCTGATAGTGGCTGGTATCACTGTCGGGCAATCAATAGACTGGGAGAAGCAATGTGCAAAGGCACCCTCATAGTCACAGCTCAGCAGATAGCAAGTGCTAAGACAAACAGTGAGACAGCTGTGGGCAGTGAACCACACAGGCCCCAGAAGTGTGACTTGCTTTTGAGTAAGATGGTAAGCCCAGGTGACCATTCAGAAATAGAGCTGGAGTTTGAGTTTGAGCCTCATATAGATGACTCAGAGAAAGCAATACGACTGCTTGCAGTGGCTGAACAAGAGCAGGAAGTGGCAGGGGAGAAGTGTGTCAATATTAATTTTGATGTGTTTACAGAGCCATCCCAAGAGGAATGGGTTGAGTTTAGGGCAGAGGACTCAGAGAGCTGCAGCTTTGAGTTCCAGGTCACAGAAGCCCCTCCCAGGTTTCTGAGGCTCATTTCTGACTACAGTACATTTGTAGGTGCCTCAGCATGCTTCCAGTGTCTTGTGACTGGTTCCCCCCACCCAAGTGTCTGCTGGTACAAAGATGGCGTGTTGTTGGAAGGGGACCGGTACTGTGCACGGGAAGATCAGGAGGGCTGTCACAGTCTGACAATTGAAAACTTGATACAAAGTGACAGTGGTCAGTATAAGTGTATAGCTACTAACAGGGTAGGAACTGCTGAGACTTGTGCTGTGTTAATATTATACTAAATTTCCATAATTTGTTTTAGTCTCTTTTGAAACACTGAATGTTTTTACAATGTTGTTCACTGCAGCTAAAAATGCAGAACTAATTTTAGGGGCATTGTTCTTCATCTCTTTAGGGATGAAACCCACTTTATGTGGCATATTTCTGTCTCACTTAAACTTGTCTTCATTGGGGAATTAAAGTGAGATTTAATCTGTGCCTAGGTTTTGTGCACATTTTCTGCACCGAGGTATATTTCAGGCTCCTTTCAAGCTCCTTACTTATTCTTATAAAGATATTGTAATTGACATTCAACTATGTAGGACTAATGTATTCATATAATGTACATATTCCTGTTTTTCTGTAACTGTGAAATCATTGTTTTATGTAGGCTAGAAATCACCTGAAAATGTAGAAACCACTTTTTTTTCTTCTAAACTAAAGGTATGGAATACTAACTTATACTTGTTGTTTAGTTTGGATGTAGTTTGTGAAAGAACTCCTTAAATTGGTATTCCCCTTTCTCACAATGTTGTCAGAACATGTGAGTTTCACTGATTCATATCCTGTATTTACAGTTTCTATCACTGCAGAAATCTTGTATCTGTGGGACTCATTCTACTTGACTCATAGAAATAAATGACTTTTTTTTTTAAGTCATTAGAATTATGCTGTTGCAAAGAAAAGCAACACAATGGGAAGAAAATGAATTTTGCATTAGTGGAGACTGGACAGGATTTATTTTTTTTTCTATTACCAAGTAATAAACATGAAAACATATTTTGTACTGTATCTTTAGAAGTTAAACGGAAAGAAGAGGGAGCATAGTAAAGCAATGATGTAGCTGTAAATTCATTCAAATAATATTGGTTGTCCCCGTATTCCAGCATCGTTCATAAAAAATAAGTAGTAGTAAGAGAGAGACTTTTATGCAGTTTTCATGGTCATATTAGAAGTGCATCTCTACATATTCCTTTTTTTTTTTTTTTTTAAATTAGTAATGGTTAAGTGTGCTTTGTGTCAAGATGACCAGTAATAAGTAGATTACATGCAATTGTTATCTGTGTCATTTTCTCAGCAGAAGCGGTTTATATATTAATGTTCTCTCTATAAGTATATATTTTTGGGTTTAATACTAATAGTTAGGAGGAGGAATTGGCAGCAGCTGACATCAATCAGAACTAAATCTATCTTACATAAAATGTGATAAAGTGATTAAGAAAATATGTTAAAAAAGTATGAAAGTTATTAACCAGTGTTTCTCAGCAGTTAATGAACTGTCTAATGTATGTGCAGCTTTCTGGTTATTTATATGCCAACTTTAAATCTTGAGTTCAACAACACTAAGCAAAAATTATTTTTACTTGGATTACCTATTCATGAGGTTCTCCCAGTTATTTGCAAATTGCTGTCATTTGCCTTGCAAACTGCTTTAGAAAGCATGTTGATTATAAACCAACTATTCCTATAGTACATTCATGTTCATTCATGTTCTTATTTCTGAGTTTGATGTGTCCTCACATTGAGGTCAGTGCACCTCAAAAACTCCATAATCTTTTAAGACTGTCCCATCGCTTACCTGGGATAGTAGTTTTTGATCAAAGTTTTGCTTTGCCCAATTATGTTTCCCAATACAAACTTAAAGTTAGGAGTGACAAGTTCTAATGATCCAGTACATGGGGAAAATTATTGGAGTGGTTAAATGAATAACAATGTCTCACTTCGGTTTCTTCTCATTTGTGACCCAATGATATTTACTATTTTATGTTGTTAAATGGCAGAAATACTTGTGGTTTTTCTTAGGTTGATATTAGGAAAGAGAAGCATGATTGTCTGATCCAGTGTTGTGCTGAGCAAGAATTGCTTCATGATGCATTCCTTGTGTAGATGTGTAGCTCTAACTGATTTATTAGACAGCAAAGATCCCTAGAGAAGTTGGCATAGATTGTCTGATGCTATATGTCAGCTGTATGTGAGAGGTCTTTTAGGTTCAAAGTCAAAGAAGTCAGAGGCCCTTTGATTAGGTCCTAAGTAATAATGATATGTTAATTTGCACATAAATTAACTCAGTGATTTTAGTAGAATCAGGCTCGTAACTTGTTGAAACCATAAACCAGACAGGTCCACTTTAATGTTCACATCTGAAATATCTGGCCAAGCATCTTTACCTGTACAGTAGTGTTTGTGGTTTAGAAGTCTTGGTTTAAGTTTCATACGTTAGCTAGGAGTACTACTTACTTACGGAGGGACAAAGTCCCATCTAAGCTACAATGATGTAGTTCTAGTTTTGAATGAGCTTTCTCTGGAGCAATTGGTGTATAGCTTAGAGCCATGATTGACCATCTCTTCAATATTTCATGCTTTCTTAGGAATTACAAAACTCACGATTTCATTGTCAGGTTTAATCTTGTCTTCATTTCTACAAACCAAGTATCTCAAAAAAAAAGGTCGAATTATGCTTCTTTGTCATCAATGTGTATTAAATGTTAACATGTATGGTTAATTTGTGAAATAAATATGTAAATTATTTAACTCTATTGATTCCTGTACTTTATTCTTTTCACTAAAATATGAAAAAGTGTCTGTCTAGTTTTCCTGTCATAAATATTCAGGAATGAAAAAAGGTGTATTAATTTTTGCTACACTCCCATATACAAAGCATTCTTATGTGTCTTAACACAGATTCTACAATTCTTATACTTTATTAAGGATCTGATTCTGCCAAACTTTCACTAGCATGTTGTATTTTTGGGGAGACTACCTTATTGTTTTAGCAAGGCTGGTAGGTAATGCTGAAGGACTAGTGTAATACTTTTTTTTTTTTCTTAATTTAAGCGTCTCTTCTCTGCAATTTATCACTGTATGCACTGTGCTATGTCATGTATATTGTGGTATTTTTGACAAGATTAATAATTGATAAAACTAAGATAATTAATTGAGTATTGCATAATATGTTCTGTATAGTTGTTACTGGAGTGCAGCAAAAATTATCTCACAATGTTTTGGTAATTAAGGCACTAAAATGAAGAAATGTATCAAGTTTCGTCACTAGAGTGCCTGGAGTTGTTTTTACACTCTGCCTTTTTTTTCTTTTTTTCAACCACTCACATCTTTGCAATGTCAAATACTGCGGGTATTAGCTGAGCAAGCTTGACTCAATGAGGACAGCAGGATTTGATTTCCAAAGGTGTTCTTTGCGCCATGGTTTATTCTGTTCCTGGAAGTCTCAGATTTCACTGATGATTCCAGTGGCACATACCACTTTAATTATATTTGTGAATTACACTGATGTTGCTTGACTGTTACTTGCCCTGTACACCCTGGAGGCGTGCCTGACTCATACTGTGATGTCAGGTTTAAAGGGATACCTATGTTGAATCAGATGGGAAGTTCATAAGTAACCTGACAACAAAGCATATCTTTTCATAGCTTTTGGTAGGTGTTCATTTAAAAGCAAGAGGACCTCACATTCATTGTGGACTGCTGTACAGTATTGAGAAAGACTCTAGATATTAAAAAAAT
This sequence comes from Ceyx melanurus, assembly GCA_024611195.1. Lineage (NCBI taxonomy): Eukaryota > Metazoa > Chordata > Aves > Coraciiformes > Alcedinidae > Ceyx > Ceyx melanurus. The sequence goes on along the minus strand of JANHGL010026401.1, from coordinate 69,303 downwards.
AGTTGCAGTAACAGTGTTTATTGCTCTCCACAAGTGCTCTCTTAGACATTCTAGTAAAATTAAACATTTTTTTTTTCCATACAGACATCGCTAGCTCTCTTATTGTGTCTTCTGAGGATGGAAGAAGTGAAGGCTATAGCAGCAGCCTTCAGTTGCCTGATAGAGAGAAAACACTTGAATTTGAGCCTGAAAAACCAGTTTATTCCATCAAAGCAAAGATAAAAATGGAGGAGGGGGGCCAAGCCCCTGTTTTCCTCAAACAGGTCTCAAATGTGGATGTCTGGCAGGGAGATGTAGCTACATTCTCTGTTACTGTTACTGGCAGCCCCACACCCCAAATCCAGTGGTTTTTCAATGGTATGAAGCTAATTCCATCCATGAACTGTAAGTTAGTGTTTGCTGGCAATGACCACAGCCTCATCCTCCCATATGCAGGTGTGCAGGATGAGGGTGAATATGTGTGCATGGCCAGCAATGTACATGGTAAGACCACATGCAGTGCCCACCTCCATGTGCGGCAGCAGATACCAGGGATCTGTTTCTTTGCCAGGGAGCCAAATAGTGTCCAGTGTGCACCAGGCTTCACTGCAGTCTTTGAATATATCGTGGCTGGGGAGCCATGCACTGAAGTTCAGTGGTTCAAGGGGAGTAAGCAGCTCTTTTCTGATGCACATCATTCTATTGCTCACCACCCTGATGGCTCAGGCTCCCTGACAGTGTGGGATTGCATGGAAGAGGACAGTGGGCTCTACACATGCAGAGCAGTGAGCACCCTGGGTGAGGCCGCATGCTCTGCTGAGCTCCTTGTACTGCCTGAGGAGCATGCTGTGTGTAAGCAGAGCCCAGTCTTACAGCACTCTGTGATGGCAGAAGACCAAGTTTCCCTCTTCGAAGAGGAGGTTGGTGAGCTTTCTGCCATGGAAGAAACACTCAGCCTTGAGGCCATGAGGGAGCCCCTGGCCCTCCTTCAACTTCAGATGAGCCAGGTGGAGTATGTGTTACCCAGGAAGGACATCTTTCTAGGCCTGCCATCAGACTGCCTGGCCTCACAGAATGTTGAAGAGATGCTCACCCAGGTGGCCACTACACAAGAGAGCAGCAGGCTTGTAGCAGAGCAAGTGCAAATCCTCACTGCTGACCCCCAAAGTGTGGTACCTGCAGCAGCGCTGGAGACTCAACTGCCAGGCTACCTTGGGACTGTATCTTCACAGACACTCTTGCCCAAAGAGCAAGACATCCCCAAGGCAGCAGAGCAAATGGCCTTTTTGAAGACAGAGGCTTCCCAAGCTCTTCTACAGGTGTCAAGCACCACTGAGAGCTTTGCCATAGATGGTGACCACATACAGGTCCTTGAAGGCTTCCAGGCAATGCAAGGTGACCTGAAGGCTGAATCTAGGTTTCCCTCTGAATTGGCCTTCACTGGGGGCCAAGCTGTCCCCCTAGAGAATGCTTCTTCCTTAGAAGCAGCAGAGGAAGATTTTGCTGCAAGAATCCATGAGGGACAGGTTGTGAGATCTTCCTTGTTACTAGAAGAAGACCAGCCCCTGGAGGAGGAACTTGTTGTCAATCTTGACAGGCCACTTATACAGCTCACTGCTCAGATTCCCAAGAGCTTCAACTTAGACATAAAGACTCAAATTAGAAATGCACTTAAAGCTGCAGTGGTAAGTGAGCAAAACCTCTTGTTTTCAGAATGGTTGGCTGATAAAGAAAATGTTGAAGTACAGGCAATAAATATCACCAAGGAACACAAACACACCCTTTGCACCTATTTTGTGATCACAGAAGGACTCAATCCTATAGAAATTCCAGTGTCCTTGGGAGAAGTCAACATTCAAACAGCTGGTCAGAAAACAGTCTTGAAGGAGGCTTTCTATTCTATCATTTGTGAAGAAAAATATCTTTTGACAGATCAATCCAAAGCATTGACAGTCCATTCAAGCCCACATCTCTCAGGAAAATCCTGTGATGATACCTCTGAGCTGGCACCCCAGCAGGTTGAGAGGACTATGGAGGCAGATATATCCCTGGAAAAACCTTTGTCTGCACAAGTAATCAAGGCTGTGGCTGGGCATGATCAAATCAAGGATGTGGGCACAGATGCAGCCACTGCCAATGTAGTCTCTCTGGACTTTCCCATTGAGTCACCCACAGAAATACTGAAAAGGAAGGAGAAAAGGGAAGAAATATGTGAGGAAGAGGCCAGAGGGAGTCTGGGAACTAGAGATGGGAAGACAGATGATGAGCTAGGCAAAGAGAGTTATCCCATCATACACAGGAAGCTGAGTGACACTGTTGTGGAGGAAGGGAAGACTGTCAGTTTGGTGTCTGTCATAAAAAATGTCAGAGAGGTGAACTGGTACTTTGAGGGTAAACTGGTCTCTTCAGGTGACAAATTCAAGTGTTTGCAAGATCAGGACACATTTACACTAGTAATAAGCAAAGTGTGTGGGGAGATTCATCAAGGAGAGTACACCTGTGAGGCACTGAATCAACATGGAAAAAGAGCAACAGCAGCAAAACTCACAGTTGTTAAAAGAGGTTCGATTATGGGCATAAAATACTACCTTTCTAATACACTGCTCAACTAATGAAACTGCCCTGCTATATGTCTGTACCTTTGGATACAGACACAGTATGCTACTACCGTCATGCCACTAATCAGGGTTCTCCTTTTTAACACATTGCAAAGTCTCTCACTTCCCCCACCCCCATGTTTGGTCAGGAGCTTTGTTACTTTTGGTTCTTATCACACAAGCACAGTCACAAGAACCTGTATCTTAGTCCTGACCACTTCTTTGTTGCCTGTGAGTGTACCTGCTCTTCCCACTTTCCTCACTGCTGCGTCCTCTTTCAAACTTTAGAGTCATAGCAGTTTCGGCACAATTTTTTATTCACACCATAATTTATCATAGTTCCAGGATAGTGTGGTATATATTTGTATCTCATTGTTATTGTACATCATGATTGCGTATTATTTTTCCAGTATTACCACTCTGTGAGTATCCTGATGTCTTTATGCAATATAACACTGTCTTTACACTAAGCCTGGTACTGCTTTCATTCCTTACAGATAATTTTTTTCTTTTACAGTCACTTTATGTGGATTGCAAGTAAATCACATTTTGTTTTGGGTTTTCTTGTTTGTTTCAGTCAGTCACTTCACTATTACTTTCCAGTGTGTCAGCAGGCAGATCTTTGAGTTACTCTCGTTTCTGATTTCAGTTGCACCGATCCTGAGAAGGAGGCTTGAATCTCTGGAGGTGGCTGTAAATCACGTGGCCAAATTTACCTGTGAGGTCGAGACTGCTCCCAATGTAAGGTTCCAGTGGTTCAAAGCCGGACGAGAGATATATGATGGAGATAAATATTCCATTCGCACCTCTAACTACCTCTCAACTCTGGAGATCCTGAGGCCTCAGGTTGTTGACTGTGGAGAGTACAGCTGTAAGGCTTCCAATCAGCATGGCAGTGTAAGCTCTACAGCTCTTTTAACAGTGACAGGTAAGTACAGACTTCCAATCACTTCTCCCACATCAAGTATCTTGGTATATTGTTATACTTTCACTGCTATATTAAAAATGCTTATGGTAGGGCTCTTGATTGCCATTGTTATACAAAACCCAAATTTAATTTTGTCAGGAATGAGCACTGAGAAGGAATAATTTTTAGAATGCTTCTTTTAGGTCCTTTTTGTACCTAGAAAAGGGATTCAGTGTGAAAAGTTTCAGAAGAGAAGAAAGAAGGGGGAGAGTGGAAGTAGGTCATCAACAAAATGGTATTATTTTCTGAATGTATTCTTGAAGGCTTATTTAACTTCCAGACAAGAAAACATACACTTTAAAAATCTGTTTTCTTTGGTCTAAAAATCACTGTGTGTTTATCCTAGCACTCTGTGTTTACCCTGCATATACTTGTGAGGCAGGCTATAGAACTACTCATTCCTGACACCTGTGTGCTATGGCCAGAGGGGGACTCTGTGTTTGCAGAAATAGATCTTCTTCAACTAACAAAAGAGGGTCTAAAGCTGTTTCATTTTTTAGGCTTTTTTTTTTTTTCCTATTGAGAATTATATAATTCTCTTTTTTTCTTAAAAAAAATCCAAACCAAACAAACCCACCATCTTTTAGACTTTTAGTGTATGATGACTTTTTACTCTGACTTTTCTCTTTGGGCGGAGTCTTTCTTGGTCTTTAAGTGTCAGGTGCTAAAGAATGCTGCACAAACTGTGAATTGCATGCAACTTGTCCGTCATGAGGGAATAGTGCACAAACATGTCAATCTTGGATGAGGAAGTTCTAGCTTGTGGTTTATTTTCCTTTAGTTTGTACATTGCTCCAAAGATTCAAAATGCATTCAAGTTCTGGAGCAATATACAGACCCAAGAAGTACCAAACCAAAGTCAAAATTACTAATCTTTAGCACCTCTTATCTCCTTCACTGCTGCCTTCTTTTGCTTAAGAGTGTCGATAAACTGGCCTCTCTTGCTCTCTATCCCTGGTAAATGTGGAGAAAGAGCATTGGTCCTCACCTTCGGATAACACTGAATCCCTTTGTTTTGCAGAAGCATTTCCACCAACGTTTCTTACCAGACCTGAATCTGTCAATACTTTTGTGGGCAAAAGTGCCAAGTTCCTGTGTACTGTTTCGGGCACCCCAGTCATCGATGTCTCCTGGCAGAAAGATGGCACGACCATTTCACCTTCAGACCACCACAAGATCTCCAAAGTAGAAAATAAACATGTATTAGAAATTTCCCTTCTCACCATCACTGACAGAGGAGTTTACACTTGCAAAGCTTCCAACAAGTTTGGGGCCGATATTTGCCAGGCTGAAATGGTCATTATAGACAAGCCCCACTTCATTAAAGTTTTGCAGTCAGTGCAGACAGCAGTCAATAAAAAGATACGTCTTGAATGTCAGGTAGATGAAGATAGGAAAGTAACAATAGGGTGGACAAAGGATGGAAACAAAATCCCACCAGGCAAAGATTATAAGATTTACTTTGAAGACAAAATAGCTTCACTTGAGATTCCTCTGGCTAAGCTCAAGGATTCAGGCCATTACGTGTGCACTGCCTCAAATGAGGCAGGAAGCAGCTCCTCTTCTGCCAGTGTCACAATCAGAGGTAAGATAGTCCTACACATCCTTTACCTTTGTTTTTCATGTATTCCCCCTTTTTGTTCTTTTCCAGGGCTGAAATCACACTGTGAACTCTTCTCAGACCTGATATCAGGTCCTTTGATCTCTTGCTTATTCCCTCTGCTGCCTTCTTATGGACCTATGTTACTTCAATATTTCTTTCACCAGACAGATTCAAGAATTCCTTGTGAATGTAGGGGAGAGATGGGTGGGGAAGTCGAGACACCACAACAATGGGAGCTCAGCAAAGATTATGCCAATCTTTTCTGAAGTCATGTTTGTTCTTGTGCTGGGAAGCAATCTTCCAAAGCTTTATATTTCCAAATTCTTTTTATCTTTCCCCCTTTCTTCCTCTTTCTTCTTCTTCTTCTCCTTTCTTCCCATTTTTAGAACCACCATCCTTTGTGAAGAAGGTTGATCCATCTTATTTACTGACCCCCGGTGACGCTGCACGCTTTCAATGTAAAATCAAAGGGTCTCCTGAAATCCAGGTGACTTGGTTCAAAAACAATAAGGAAATTCGTGAAAGCAACACACACAAGATGTCCTTTGTCAATTCTGTGGCTGTGTTAGATATTTTGGATATGAAAGTTGATGACAGTGGGAGCTACTCATGTGAAGCTGTAAATGAGGTTGGAAGTGACAGCTGCTCCACGGGAGTGTTTGTTAAAGGTTTGTTTTTGCTGTTGCTAATCACATTCTTGAGTAGAACCTTTCTTTTTTTTTTTTTTTTTTTTTTTTCTTTTTCTTTTCCTTTTCCTTTTCCTTTTCCTTTTCCTTTTCCTTTTCCTTTCCCTTTCCCTTTCCCTTTTCCTTTTCCTTTCCCTTTTTCTTTTTTTCTTTTTCTTTTTTTCTTTTTCTTTTTTTGGCATGGTTGATTAATTCTTTTTCCCTGCTTTTATAGAGCCTCCATCTTTCATCCGAACTCTTGAACCAGCAGAGATAGTGAAGGGAACAAACCCTGTTCTTCAGTGTGAGGTTGTTGGCACGGGACCATTTGACATTAGCTGGTACAAAGACAAAAAACAGATTCGCAGTAGTAAAAAATACAGGTTGACCTCTCAGAAAACTGTTATTTCTCTGGAGGTGTCATCTTTTAATAGTGCGGATGTTGGTGAATATGAATGTGTGATAGCTAATGAAGTCGGGAAGTGCATATGCAGCGCAACATACATCTTGAAAGGTTAGTGGGAGAGAGAAAACTCCACTTACCAAAAGGATTGGCAAGAACTTCTCAATTTTGAAATGTATTTTCTTTGGATTTGTGGGTGACTAGGGAGGGTGGAGAGGGAGAGTATCATCTTCTCTTAAAATTCTATATATATCTTAACTCTTCTCTTGTGTCAGACTTGTGAATTTGAAAGATATTGAGATTAAAGAGCCATACATTATCTCTCAACTAGAGAATGCAGCTCTTCCCTTTGCCTCCTTTTTAGCAGTATTGTGCCATGTACTGCACATATGTTGCATAAAACTGTATTAGGAAGAAGTTTTCATGGGATGATGCGGTAGAAGATGAACATTTCTGCTTGTCTCTTTTCTTTGATCTAGAACCACCATCTTTTATTAAGAAAATTGAAAATGTGACAGCTCTGGCTGGAGATAGTGTTACATTACAGGCTGTGGTGAAAGGGTCAGAGCCTATTTCTGTGATGTGGATGAAGGGCAAAGACATTATTCAAGATGATAACAAAGTGAGAGTGACATTTGAACATGGTATAGCAACACTGCAAATTACCGGTGTCCAGCTGAGCTCTGGCGGCAAGTACACCTGCGTGGCTGAGAATGAGGCAGGAAGTCAGTCCTGCTTTGGTGAACTAGCAGTGAAAGGTCAGTGGAGGAGTGCTGTGATCCCCACATTATTTCCGACCTGGAAGGAAGAGTAATTTCCTTTAGTGCTTAACACCAGTTCTTTAATTCTGTTGTAGAACCTGCCAAAATAATTGAAAAAACTGAAATGATCCAGGTAACAGCAGGGGAACCAGCCATTTTGGAGTACACTGTCACAGGTACTCCAGAGCTAAAAACCAAATGGTTCAAAGATGGAAGGCCACTACCTGCCAGCAAAAAATACAGGATCAGCTTTAAAAATAACATTGCCCAGCTCAAGTTTTATGCCACTGAAATGCAGGACAGTGGCGAATACACCTTTGAGATATCCAATGATGTCGGCATCAGCTCTTGTACTACCAGCTTCACTGTGCTAGGTTGGTACTGACTCTTTGTAAAGACCCCTGACACTCTGCTCTGATCTCATCAGAGCCAGAAGCGGAACTGCATGCTTGTTTTGCTCATATGTTGGTTTCTTTACCTTTTTTTTAACCCTCAACAGATCGCACTCTCCCTCCATTTTTTACTAAACCACTGAAGAATATTGACAGCATCATTAATACTTCGTGCCGTCTTGACTGCAAAATTTCAGGCTCTCTTCCAATGACCGTCTCTTGGTTTAAGCAGGACATTGAGATCACTTCAAGCCCCAAGTACACAGTATACTTTGAAGAAGGCTCTGCATCTTTGGAAATAAAACACCTAGATGCAAGTGATGCTGGGGTCTACATTTGCAGAGCCACAAACTCTGCTGGTAGCAAAGACAGCAGTAGCACTTTGTTTATAAAAGGTTTGGCAATTTGTTTCACATCTCTTGAGTTTTACTTTTCATGTGATAATACTTTACTTCCCCAGACTGGAGTCCATGTGACTTACTCTTGACAATTGTTTCCAATCTAGAGCCACCCAGCTTCACTGTAGAACCAGAGTCCCAAGATGTACTGCCTGCATCAACTGTACGTTTTAAAGGCACATTTAAAGGCACAACACCACTGACAGTGAAATGGTTTAAAGGTGATACTGAGCTGGTGACAGGTGGAGCCCACTACATTATGACAGAAGCATTAGCAAGTTACTTGGAGCTTTATGCGGTCAAACCAGCAGACTCAGGAAAATACACCTGCAAAGTCTCCAATGTAGCTGGTTCAGTAACATGCAGTGCAGTCTTGTTTGTAAAAGGTTTGCATTCTTACTCTCTCTTAAACTTTCAACTGCTGGATTGACACAGTAGTACTCTTTCCTGACTTCTTTGTCCTGAACACTCTTCTTTAATCCACAGAACCTGCTGCCTTCAAGGAAAAGCTAGACCCAGCCTATCTGGCAAAGAAAGGTGCATATGTTGAGTTGACCTGTGAAGTCACTGGTACTCCTGATATTAAAATCACATGGTTTAAGGATGACAGAGAACTAAAAGAGAGTGGCAAACACAGGATGTCTTTTGCAAACTCTTTGGCAATACTCCATGTTACAGAAGTTGAGACTGAAGACAGCGGGGAATACGTTTGCAAGGCAAAAAATGATGCTGGAAAAGATATTTGCAGTAGCGTTGTTACAATCAAAGGTGTGTGTGACATTCACCCACTTAGTTTGTCCATTTAAACACAGGGCAGTTTTACAGCATGATTAATACAAACTGCACTCTCTCTCTTGAACTGTAGAGTCACCTTATTTTTGCAAGGAGTTTCAATCCATGGAAGTCCTGAAGGATTCTGATGTGGTTTTGGAGTGCGAGGTGCTTGGCACACCTCCCTTTGAAGTGTTTTGGGTAAAAGATGATAAACCAGTGCGGAGCAGTAAGAAGCACAGAATAAACATTGAGAAATCTTTGATTAGCCTCCAGGTTTTCAGGTTTGATGCTTCTGATGTTGGCAAGTATCAGTGTAGAGTAACAAACGACGTGGGGAGCTGCCTCTGCAGTTCAGAGGTCACACTGAAAGGTTAGTGTAAGGTGCAGAATGCCACTAGCATGTTCTTATCCCAATGTGGTTTCCATGCCACACTGTCATGTGCCACACGTGCTTACATAGCTTCTTTCTTCCTGTCAGAGCCCCCCCAATTCTTGAAGAGGATAGAAAACATTAGTTCCCTTCGAGGGGGAACCATCGTGTTTCAGGCCACTATTAAAGGATCCTTGCCCATCACTGTGTCCTGGCTGAAAGACAATGATGAAGTGATTGAAGATAGCAATATCAAAATGACCTTTGTCAACAATGTTGCCACTCTTCTGGTGAGGTCTATTGAACTTAAACATGATGGGAAGTACTTCTGTCAGGCTAAAAATGAGGCAGGAATTCAGAGATGTTCTGCTCTGCTGACTGTCAAAGGTTGGTCCTGCCCTGGGGGCTTACAGTGATCTCAGACAGTTCCCTTGTGGCTTTTACAGATGCCTTTAACACTCTGTCTTCTTGTTTGCAACAGAACCTGCTACAATTGTGGACAAGGCTGTGTCAATAGATGTGACTGAGGGAGACCCAGCAACCTTGCAGTGTAAATTTTCAGGAACAAAACATATTACAGCAAAATGGTCCAAAGATGGTCAGGAACTGACAATAGGCCCAAAATACAAGATCAGTGTTACAGATACCGTATCAGTTTTAAAGGTGCTCCATGCAGAAAAGAGAGATAGTGGCGAATACATCTTTGAGGTTCGCAATGACGTTGGGAGCAGTAGCTGTTCTGCCAACATTAATGTCCTAGGTGTGTATGGACTCTCTTTTATCATTGTTTTTACAAAACAAATCTTTTCTCCTGAGCTGACTTCTGACACAATCAAGGTTGAATTTCATACTTTGTCTTTTTACTCTGTCTTGGATAGATCTCATTATACCACCTAAATTCACCAAAAAGCTCAAGAAAATGGACAGCATTAAGGGATCTTTTGTCCACTTGGAGTGCATAGTGTCTGGTTCACATCCAATAAGTATCCAGTGGTACAAGGACGGCCAAGAAATAACAGCAAGTGAAAAGTACAAATACTCTTTCCATGATAATACTGCATTTCTGGAAATTAATAAGCTGGAAGGCACAGACAGTGGCTCTTACACCTGTGAAGCAACAAATAAGGCAGGAAGCAACCAGTGCAGTGGGTTCTTAACAGTCAAAGGTTTGAGGTCCTTCTTTGTCCTGTTCTACTCTCTCATTCATAATCTGGGAATTCCCCTGTCTCAGAATAATCCTCTTCCTTTTTACATATTATAGAACCACCATATTTTGTGGAAAGACCCCAGTCTCAAGAAGTTGTGCCCAATGCTAGAGTTCAGTTCAAAGCACTGGTGAAAGGCTCTACTCCTCTACAGATAAAGTGGTTTAAAGACAGCCAGGAGCTCCTCTCTGGAGCCAGTCGATCTGTCTGGAAGGACAATACATCTAGTGTGCTGGAGCTCTTCTCAGCTAGGACATCTGACTCCGGGAACTACACGTGTCAGATAAGCAATGATGTGGGGACTGCAACTTGCAAAGCAACTTTGTTTGTAAAAGGTGTGCAACAAAATATTGTTGTTATCTTTGTGGTTCTGATTTTTCTGTGCAATTTTGGGGATGGTGTAGGAAATCTTGTATTTCTTTAAACCACCTTCAATATTTTAAAGCTTCACCTTTTCTGTCCATCTTCTAGAGCCCCCCAGATTTATTCAGATGCCAACTTCTGTAGTAGCTTTGCGCGAAGGACAGTCCGCCACTTTTGAGTGCCAAATAGTAGGCACACCAGAGATCTGTGTCACATGGTACCTGGATGGGAATGAAGTGACTGACCAAGCTAAGTACAGCACCTCCTTTATAGATGGTATAGCCACTTTGAAAGTCGCTCAAGCCAGAGTGTCTGATAGTGGGATTTATGTCTGTGAAGCCCACAATGATGCAGGTAGTGAGAGCTGCAGCATCGAGCTGAAAGTAAAAGGTTGGTTTTTAATATCCTGCCATCATCCAGCTATGCCATATACCTGGGGTGATGGAGTAGAGAAGACTTATTCTCACTTTAAAACTATTCAAGGTTACTATTTATTGTCCCTTCATTCTTCTTTATAGAGCCGCCAACATTTGTTCGGGAGTTGAGTCCCACTGAGGTAGTGAAGGGTTTGGAGGCCACACTTGAATGTGAAGTGACTGGTACCCCCCCATTTGAGGTGAAGTGGCTGAAGAACAATAAGGAGATGTTCAGCAGCAAGAAATATTCCATCTCCACCAAAGAATCAGTATTTATTCTTAATGTGACTAACTGTGATGTCTCTGATGTTGGTGAATATCAGTGTATTATATCAAATGAAGGTGGAAGCTGTTCTTGCAGCACAAGACTCAGCTTGAAAGGTCAGTCCTCTAGGAAGTACACCCCAAACATTCCTTACCTAGGTAAACTGTAGTTACTAGGATTTTATAAGTTCTCTCTTTCCCTTCTTCCTTTTCCATGACTTCTCTTCTGAAAACAAACAAAACCTCGTGTCACAGAACCACCATCATTCATAAAGAAACTGGAGAACATCACTAGCATTTTGAAAGGCACTGCTCTCTTCCAGTGTGTTGTAGCAGGTACTCAACCATTATCTGTGTCATGGATAAAAGATGAGAGAATACTAGAAGACGATGAGCACCACCATATTACCTTTGAGAACCATGTGGCCATACTGAAAATTACCAATGTTGACCTCAGGCACAGAGGGAGATACACCTGCCAGGCAAAGAATGAGTCTGGTGTGGAGAAGTGCTTTGCTTTGCTTTTTGTACAAGGTGTGTACAAAGCGTGATCCTTCAAGCTCATCTTTGAGCACTTGGAAAGTCAGTCCCTGTCTGTGTAGCTAACTGCCATTTCTATATACACTTTATACTTCAGAGCCTGCAGGGATCATAGAAAAGGCTAAATCACTTAAAGTCACTGAAAGAGACCCTGTGACTTTGGAGTGTACCGTGGCTGGGACACCAGAGCTCCGAATAAGATGGTACAAAGATGGCAAACAGCTCCTGCCTAGCAGATACTACACAATGAGCTTTGAAAACAACGTGGCGAGCTTCAGGATTGAACCTGTATCAAAGGAAGATAGTGGTACATACAGTTTTAAGGTTGAAAATGACTTTGGAAGTAGCACCTGTGAAGCAGTTCTTACTGTGCTAGGTTTGTATTGTTATTTGTCAAATTCACCAGTCCAGCAGGGAAGGAATGGAAAACCAACAATCTCTGTGAAAGATAGGCAAGAAGATAATCAGTGTGATTTTGCCATTTTGTGTTTTGGTGTTGTTTTTGTTTGTTGGGCAGATCAATCAATTCCTCCTGTATTTATCAAAAAGCTGATCAAAAAGGATACCGTTCTGGGATCTTCTATCCAAATGGAATGCAAAGTCTCTGGATCACTTCCCATTACTGCAAAGTGGTTTAAGGATGGAAAAGAGATAACAGACAGTGCAAAATATAGAAGCCTGTGCCATGAGAACACTATGTCACTCGAGATTGCGAATCTAGAGCTGGCAGACAGTGCAAATTACACATGCAACGTCTCTAATATTGCTGGGAGTGATTCTTGCAGTGCTGTCCTAACTGTGAAAGGTTGGAAACTCTTTTACTACTTCTTATTTATGACAGATTCTGTCACAAAAAAAACAAACCCTTAAATCTTATATAAAACTCTTATACCTCTTAACATTAACTCTGAAAACTTGGTCTTCATGCTTATCTCACTAATTTTCTTGATATTTCTGAAGTAATTGAATATTTCTTTTTCTTAAAAACTGCAGAGCCACCAAGTTTCTTAGTAAAACCTGAAAGCCAGCAAGCCATCCCAGATTCCACAGTGGAGTTCAAGGTCACACTAAAAGGAACACCACCCTTTACAGTAAAGTGGTTCAAAGAAGACTTAGAACTTGTATCTGGTCCAAATTGTTTCATTGGGATTGAAGGGTCAGATGGGTTCTTAACCCTTTATTCAGTGGATACTTCTAGGAGTGGGCACTACACCTGCCATGTTTCAAATGATGTTGGCAGTGACTCTTGCACTACAACACTGATGGTAACAGGTGTGCACTTTCTTGTTGTGTGTCAGTTTTTAATTTATTTTTTGTCTTTCGTTTTTGCCAAGCCCAACTCAGTGATTTTTGATATACTACCATGTGAATTCCCTAACCTGGGTTTGCAACCCACAGTTGTTTGGCTCTTTTCCTTTCTCTTTTCTTTACAATATTAATTTCAACCTTTCTGACCTCAGTTTTCTGGTTTTTTAGAACCACCCAAGTTTGCTAAGAAGCTAGAGGCAGCAAAAGTAGTCAAGCAGGGTGACTCAGCCCGGCTTGAGTGTAAAGTAAGTGGATCTCCAGAGATGAAAGTGACGTGGTTCAGAAATGACCATGAAATTGTAGCCAGTGAAAAATTCCGGATATCATTCATTGACTCTGTGGCCGTCCTTGAAATGAATTATCTGAGTACTGATGAGAGTGGTGACTACATCTGTGAGGCTCAAAATCCTGCCGGCAAAGCCAGCTGTAGCACTAAAGTCACAGTGAAAGGTTAGCTTGTCCTCTTGTATTTTTTTTTCCTGGTAGTTTTATCCCTTGGAAATCCACAGGAATATTATATTAATTTTCTATTTCATGGCTGCTTTTTTTCTTCCTGTCATGTTTGTTTCTTGATGCCCTCAACCCCTCTCTGTCAGCACCTGAACAAGAGAAATGTTGCTTTTCATGTAGATCAATTCTAAGCTAGATTTTCCCCAGTTCTATGACTGTCAGTGTTCAAGACAGATCATAGTAGGAATTGCTATATCAAGGAGCTGAAAGATGAAGAAAATGAATAAACCCAAACTGATCAGCTACAATTTTACACCCTGTATTTGAGACTACTGCTAGCTAAATGAGACCTGTACCCTCTTCCAAGGTTCACCCCTCTGTTTACCTATTCTGCAAGACAGCTAAGACCTATTATTGCTCACCTACCTGCAAGATCTTTTCATAGTGTTCCCAGAAAATGAGAAAAGTCCTTGCCTATTCTGTTGATTTTATGAGCAATCTTATTGCGTAGAAGCTAGTATCAGTAAACTGTTGATCAAATAGCTCCAGACTCCTTTCTAAAAGTCTTCCTTTCTTCCCTTGGTAGAACCTCCTGTCTTTAGCAGGAAGCCCTCTCCAGTAGATATGCTCAAAGGAACTGAAGTTAGCCTGGAATGTGAGATTTCAGGAACACCACCATTTGACGTTACCTGGTATAAAGACAGGAGACAAATCCGCAGTAGCAAGAAGTATAAGGTTACAGCCAAAAATTACCATACGAGTGTTCGCATTCTAAATGTTGAAGCAGCAGATGTTGGTGAATATCAGTGCAAAGCACAGAACGATGTAGGAAGTGACACTTGTTTTTGCACTGTGAAGCTGAAAGGTAAAGTATTTGCACATACCTTCTGCAGTGCTCCCCATGTTCTGCACTATTTCTCTTTACATAGACACCGTATTCACTATAACTGCATATTTCTTCTTCAGAACCACCAAAATTCTTGACTAAAATAAACAGCATAACTGTTGTGGTTGGTGAACCAGTAGAGTTGCAAGCAAGAGTGGAGGGTTCCCAGCCAATTTCTGTGCAGTGGCTTAAAGACAAAGAGGAAATTATTAGAGAAAGCGAAACCACGAAGATCACATTTATGGAAAATATTGCAACTTTACAACTTGTGCGCACAGAGACAAGCAATGCTGGAAAATACATCTGTCAGATCAGAAATGATGCTGGAAGTCGCGAGTGCATGGCTACCTTAACTATTTTAGGTTGGTAAAAAGCACAACTTCTTAAAGATTTTTCTAAAGTTATGAACTTGACTATTCAGTGTCAACTATATGATTTGCTTATGCCCCTGAGTTCAAAACAATCAAAATGGAGAATCCTTGTCTCCATAACAATCAGTAGTCAGGTTCCTTATTTCCTGTTGTCCAGGGAGAAGGGTGAGAGGAACCACAGCGCTCCACACTGTGATGCATCCAGTTGACTGGATTCCTCAGTCATAACTTCTGCTCATGCCTTCTTGGAGAGTGACAGAAATTTGTATTCCTCTCCTAGGATTTTAAAAATAATTTTACTTTATTTTGAAGAGCATCTGAAATCTTCAGTTTAGGGTAGAATAAAAGGTGGAAAAAACAGAACTGAAAAAAATCAGCAGCCCAACAAACTGAAATACCTTTATTATCAGAAGTGTAAGCCCCATCTTATAATAGTTATAGTTAGTACTAATTAAATTCTGTTTTCACCATACATGTTACCTATCTCTCCTTGCAGAGCCTGCAGTCATTGTAGAGAAAACAGAACCAATGAGAGTTACTATAGGAGACACCTGTACTTTGGAGTGCAAAGTTGCAGGCACACCAGAGCTTTCCACTGGGTGGTTCAAGGATGGCAAAGAGCTTACCAGCAGCCAAAAATACAGAATTACTTTCCTCAATAAAGTATCTACACTTAAAATTATGGATGCAGAAAAGGAAGATGGTGGATTGTACACTTTTGCAGTGCAGAATGATGTGGGGAAAAGCAGTTGCACAGCATCAGTTGATGTTTTAGGTTTGTTGAATAATTTGTCTTCTGTCTTTTGCAAAACTTTCATTTGGTTGTCTTCCTTCCTTCCTTCCTTCCTTTTCTCTCTAATCATGGATTTATTATGTTTTCTTATGCAGATCGAATCATTCCTCCTTCTTTCACAAGAAAACTAAAGGAAACGCCTTGTGTCCTGGGTTCCTCAGCATTGCTGGAATGCAAAGTGTCGGGTTCACCTCCTATTTCTGTTGCCTGGTTCCATAATGGGCTTAAGTTAGTCAATGGGGAAAAACATCAAATCTCCTTTTCAGATAACCTATGCATTTTAGAAGTAAATTCACTAAGTAATTCAGATACTGGAACTTATACCTGCAAAGCTACCAACATAGCTGGTTCAGATGAATGCAGTGCTCTATTGACTGTACAAGGTCAGTATATGGTGATCAGGAAGCTATCTGAGATATTCTTCTCTCTTTCTGTCTTGAAATTGCCTATGGATTTTTGTAAATATACTTGGGGAAAGTTATTGACTGGAATATAAAAATTTTGTTGTTAATCTTCAGTAGGTGTGTGGAAATGCCAGGTTTGTATGTAAATGCTGTAGAAACCCGTCTTATCTCTCTTTTTCTCTTGTGTGTTCAGAACCACCTTCTTTTGAGAGGATACCAGAACCTCTGGATGTCTTGCCAGGCACCAGCATCACTTTTACATGTGTTATAAGAGGAACCCCTCCTTTTAGAGTAAACTGGTTTAGAGGGGCCAATGAGCTTGTGCCAGGGGACAAATGCAATATCTACTTGGAGGATACTATGGTGGAGCTTGAGTTATTTGATGTAACTCCTCTTCAAAGTGGAGAGTACACTTGTCTGGTGACTAATGATGCTGGCAGGGCAAACTGTACAACACACCTTACAGTAAAAGGTTTGTAAAGATTGCATCTCTCTATTTACCTTAACATATTCTTTCCTTCCCTCCATTTGTCTTTTGTGCTCAATATTTGTGACTTCTTACCCTTCACTAGAACCAGCTGTCTTTGTGAAGAAACTGAGTGATCAGTGTGTGGAGCCTGGAAAGCCCATCATCCTGGAGGGGGCTTACATAGGCAGCCTGCCCATCTCTGTCACATGGAAGAAGAATGGCCACACCATCACTCAATCTCAGAAGTGTAGCATAACCACCACAGAGAAGTCTTGCATCTTGGAAATACTAGACAGCACCAAAGAAGATGCAGGAGAATATACTTGTCATGTTGAAAATGAGGCAGGAAGAGATGTTTGTGAGGCTGTAGTCTCTACCCTAGGTGTGTGCTCCATTTGCTTCTTTTTCTTGCCTGTTCTTTCAAGCGCATGCTTTCCAAGGCCTGGCACTATAATGAGCCTATCTAATTGCTTCTCTATTTTTAGAGCCTCCCTATTTTGTTACACCCTTGGAACCTCTTGAGGTGTCAGTTGGGGATTATACAACATTGCAATGTCACCTTGCTGGAACACCAGAAATAACTGTGTCTTGGTACAAAGGTGATACAAAACTCAGGTCTACTCCTGAGTACAAAGTGTTCTTTAAAGACAATGTTGCTACACTTATTTTCAACAAAGTCAATAGCAATGACAGTGGAGAATATATCTGCAAGGCAGAAAACAGTGTTGGAACTGCATCTACAAAGACTTTCTTAACAGTTCAAGGTGATGATTTTATATTAGCTTGCTACAAATTCTTTTTATCTTGCAAAACTATGAAAAAAAAATGCTTCCTTGGGTATATTTATCTTTTACTTGCTTTCTTCTAGAGCGCAAACGACCACCTTCTTTTGCAAGAAAATTAAAAGACATCGAGCACCCTGTTGGTTTACCTCTTAAATTTATGTGTCGACTCAATGGCTCAGAGCCCATTACTGTGACTTGGCATAAAGATGGTGTGTTGCTAAGCGATGACCACAATGTGCACACATCCTTTGTAGATAATGTTGCAGTGCTGCAACTGGTGAAAACTGAGATTAATCATACTGGGCAGTACTCCTGCACAGCCACCAATGCTGTGGGCACTGCCACCTCAAGTGCTAGGCTTACAGTGGCAGGTATGTTGGCTTACAAAACTTTTGCCTGGATCACAGGCTTCTCCTTTCCATTTCATGCATGAAATGGTATCTGTGTATTGAATTAGCTGTTTCATGAGGTATGAGTATTACATGGTTTTCTTGTGTTTCTAGAACCCAAGCAAGCACCTGTCTTTGACACCAAACCGGAATGTATTGATGTGCCTCTTGGAGAAAGTGCTGACTTTGAATGCCATGTTACTGGAGCCCAGCCAATGCACATAACCTGGTCCAAGGATGGGCAGGAGATACGAACTGGAGGAAACTTCAATATTACATTTGTAGCCAACACAGCACACCTTCGAGTGCTCAGAGTGGGCAAAGGAGACTCTGGCCAATATGCTTGCCAAGCTAGTAATGAAGTAGGGAAAGACTTTTGCTCAGCCCAACTCAATGTGAAAGGTATTATGATTAAGTCATTATGTGTGTTTTCTTTTTTTCTGGAGGAAAGAGACCTCTTTGTTATTGAGTCTCATCTTCCACAATTTCCAATTTGGAAATACAAAAAAAAGGCGCTGTTCAGAAAGCAGACATATACCAGGTGGTGACCTTCTCCTATCATACTGAGTGACAGTAGAAGCCTTGAGTGCCTGCAAAAAAGGAGAAGGGTCCACTTGTGAAGCTGTTTGTATCAGGAATTCTATTCACACTGCTTTTTCCTGTCATTAGTGCTTAAGCTACAGTCACAGTGATAAATATTTGACACATGTCAAATATGGTAAATACAACTACTTTGCATTTGTAGACCAGTGTTGTTTAGTCTTTCTAATTTGCTTAAGATTTCAACTGGATTTCTGAATTGCTGATTTAATCTAAACTGTAAATCACATCATCTCTTCATGCAAAAATATGCCCTAAAGCTGTGTAAGCAAGTGAAACTATCCCTACCGTGTTTCTTCTGCTCCTGGGGATGAAATATTTCTTTTTTGTCAAATCTTCCATGCTGACCTGGGGATGTTTTTACCCCTCAAAGGTAACAGCAAAACTTTCCTTGGGTTGTGCAGTTGTCCTTTGTGTCTTCTTTTGCAGCTCAAGCTGATTTATGGAGCAGGCTCCAGAGAGAGCATAATGTAGTTTTAGTTGTTGTCTTTGCCTTGTTTTCTTCATCTTTCCTTGAGAGGAAACTCTGGTTTGGGATACAGTCAACTGCTGTAGCAAGCTTACTTTGTTGTTCTCCAATACTCTTTTTCTCTTCATAACACTTGCTCAGCACTGTAGCTTTCACGTAGCAAACAGGTATGCTATCACTTTATACATACTTATTCTGTTCTGCAGAACCTCCCAAGTTCATCAAGAAGCCTGAAGCTTTGCGATTTGTGAAGCAGGGGGATACAGTTCAACTTGAATGTAAAATCAGTGGCACACCAGAGATAAGAACCGTGTGGTACAAAAATGAGCAAGCACTCCAGGCGAACAAAAGGCTCCTCATGTCCTTTGTAGACTCTGTGGCAATGCTAACCATCTTGGATGCCAACAATGAAGATTCTGGCGATTACATATGTGAAGCTCATAACTTTGCTGGCACAGCCAGCTGCAGCACTTCGGTTGCAGTGAAAGGTTAGCAACATGGTTCCACATGCCAGCAGAATCCCTGGCTTCAGGACCCCCTTCCAGCTGCATATCCCCCAAGACAGGGAGCTGCTACTATAGCAGTTGGTGGCTGCTGAGGCAGTGTATCTTCAGATGCTCTCACAGTCAAATGTTTCTGTGTTTAAGTAGCAGACACCAGACAGGAAATAGTGGTGGGTGTTCAGCACTGTTCTGCCATTCCCTTTTCTCCCTCTTTAAGTTTTGCTGAATTATAAGCTGAATAAGGCAAATTTCTTAGATCACAAGGAAAGCACAGACTGGATGGAACACCAGCCATGATGAGGGAGCTGGGCATACTTTGAAACCACCCCTCTGCCTCCTCTTTATACATGGTGATCCTGGTAGGAATGAAATTTAAGACGGAAAGGGAGGCTGTGTTGCTGAGACTCACTGATGGTAACTTTAATGACTGAAAAGAGGTGGGGAAAGATGGAATGTGATCCTAGAGAGAAGGAAGAGTGGCTTTTGGGGAGGAGCACTGAGCACTGACTCCAAACAGGTGCAGAAGTGTCACATTTTCTGCCCTTGGGACTCTGTGTGCTGGGATGGCTTGCTGGGAGATGATGGAGGCTCAACATTTTTTAGAGGTGAGGCTACATATTTGAAAGCCAAATATGGGTTTACAAGAGTAAGTGTAGGCCCCCTTCCTGATTATGTTGCTTCCTACTACTATACAAAAACTCACCCAGGAAAGTAGACTCACACATTATGATGTGATTCTTTTTTTATAGAACCACCTGTTTTTAGAAAGGTGCCAAGCCCTGTGGACACACTCAAAGGCTCTGATGTTATCCTCCAGTGTGAGATAGCAGGGACTCCACCCTTTGAGGTGGCTTGGTTCAAGGACCGAAGGCAGGTCAGGAGCAGCAAGAAGTTCAAGGTGACAGCAAAGCACTCTGTTGCCAGTCTTCATATTCTCAATTTGGAATCTCAAGATACTGGAGAATATCAATGCAAAGCTATGAATGAAGTGGGAAGTGACACTTGCACCTGCCCTGTCAAATTCAAAGGTTTGTATGCTACAGGATCAACAGCATCACCACCCTCTTTTCTTGATCTCCTGGCTGTCCCTCTTTGAAGAAGGCATGCCTGATTAACCATCCTCTGCCTCCTTATTTTTGTCATCAGAACCCCCACGATTCACCAAGAAGCTGAGTGACACTGCGATCTTCGTTGGGGAGCCAACAGCCCTGCAGGCAGTGGTGGAAGGATCCCCACCCATTTCTGTTGTCTGGCTCAAGGACAAGGGTGAAATTATTAGGGAGAGTGAAAATATCCAAATGTGGTTTATGGACAACATTGCAACTCTTGAGATTGCCAGTGCAGAGGGAGCTGATGTTGGGAAGTACATCTGTCAGATAAAAAACGATGCTGGCATGCGAGAATGTTCTGCCTTTTTACAAGTTCTAGGTGGGTATAGCCTGCTTTACAGGTACTATATCTTACTTCTTATAAAATTGTCTCTACCAGGCTTTTTCTCCTTAAATCCCATGATCATTGGTTTGTGGTTAGATTTCCTGATGACTCACTGACCCATCCCTTCCTATTTCAGAACCAGCAGTCATCTTAGAGAAGACCGAGCCAATCACAGTAATGTCTGGTAATCCTTTTACCTTGGAATGCAAAGTAGGAGGAACACCTCAACTTATCACTAAGTGGTACAAAGATGGCAGAGAACTAAGGAGTGATCGCAAATACCAAATTACCTATTTCAACAATATATGCACTTTGAAAGTCTTTTCTGCAGACAGGGGAGACAGGGGCTTGTATACTTTTGAGGTGCACAATGAGGTGGGGGACAGCAGCTGCACTGCTTCAGTTGATGTTTCAGGTCAGCTCTATGTCTTTATTCCCACTTATCTTTAAAGGAAACTTCTTGGTTTTGTCCAGTTCCTTTCCCCTGAAAAACCCTCAACAATTTTCTTCCTATTCTTTTCCCCTGTCCTACTTAGATCGTCTTGTTCCTCCTTCATTCTCGAGAAAGCTAAAGGAAATAAACGGGGTCCTGGGATCCTCAGTGCTTCTGGAGTGTAAAGTGTCTGGCACATCCCCCATATCTGTGGCCTGGTTTCAGGATGGGAATGAGATTGTTAGTGGAGAAAAATATGAGATCTCATTCTTGGATAATGTTTGTGCTTTGAAGTTGAATGTCCTGGATGTCACAGATACAGGACCATATACCTGTGTGGCAACCAATGTGGCTGGATCTGATGAATGCAGTGCCTTCTTGACTGTACAAGGTCAGTGGAAGGATATTACAGCCTCTTCAAGAAAATCCTCTCTTCCTTTCGTCTAGCTTCCCATGGTTTCTCTCCTGTTTTCTCCCTCCAGTTTTCCTCTCCTACAGAGGGTCTCCTATTAACATCTTTCTTCCTCTTCACTTATTTCCGTGATCCTTAGAACCACCTTCTTTTGTGAAGACTCCTGATCCCCAGGAAGTTTTGCCTGGATCAAGTGTGACATTCACCAGCTACATCAGAGGCAGTACTCCATTCAAAGTGACCTGGTTCCGAGGCATCAGGGAACTGGTGCCAGACAGCAACTGCTCCATCTCTTTGGATGAGTCTGTCACAGAGCTGCAGATGTACAACGTGGAGCCAGATCACAGTGGGGACTATGCCTGCGTGGTCACAAATGATGCTGGCAGTGCCTCATGCACAACCCAACTCTTTGTGAAAGGTGTGTTTATGTGTGTGTGTGTGTGTGTGTGTGTGTATGTAAACACACAAGTATCTCCCTTCATGCTCTTCCTGAAGCTCTGCCACATCTGTCCCTCTCAGTATTGATCTATGCCTTCCCACAGAGCCTGCAATCTTTGTGAAGAAATTAAGTGATTTCAGTGTGGAGCAGGGGAAGTCCATAGTGCTAGAAAGCACCTACATAGGCACGCCTCCCATCTCTGTCACCTGGAAAAGAAATGGCATGCCCATTTCTCAATCTCCACGCTGCAGTGTTACAACTACTGACAAATCTGGCATTCTTGAAATCTTCAACAGCACCAAGAGTGATGAAGGCGAATACACCTGTGAGGTGGCAAACGAGGCGGGTGGGGATGTTTGCCATGGCCTTGTATCCATCTTAGGTACACAACATCCCTGGTCCCCCACTAAGGCACCCCAGTGATGCTCTGCCTCTGCTCACCAAGCTCTCTCTTTCCCTAGAACCACCGTATTTTGTCACACTTCTGGACCGTGTGGAGGTGAAGGTTGGCGAACCTGTTGTCTTAAAATGCCAGATTGGTGGTTCTCCAGAAATCAAAGTGTCCTGGTACAAAGCTGACACTAAGCTGAGATCAACACAGGCTTACAAAATGCACTTCAAGAATAATGTGGCAACACTGGCATTCTCCACTGTGGAGGATAGTGATATTGGAGAATACATCTGCAAAGCAGAAAATAGCGTCGGCTTTGCCACCTCCACAGCTTTGCTGGTTGTTAAAGGTGATAGCACAAGGGCCGCTCTTTACTGGGGCAGTTTGTAGGAACTCTCTGTTATCTACAGAAATGGGTTCTTAGTAATTTTAGAGGTAATTAATTCCAGATTGTCAGGATTGCTTCCTACTTATAGTGGTGATTATTATTCTTTTGCAGAACGTCAACTTCCCCCTACATTCACCAGAAAACTGAAAGATATTCAGGAGGTGGTTGGTGCCCCAGTGACTTTTGATTGCCGCATAAATGGCTCAGAACCTCTTCAGGTGTCTTGGTACAAGGATGGGGTTCTCTTAAGTGACAGTGATAACATGCAATCAGACTTCTTAAATAACGTTGCGACTCTCCAGATCTTGCAAACTAGTATGGCTTACTGTGGCCAGTATACTTGCTCAGCCCAAAATGCTCTGGGAACTGCATCTTCCAGTGCCAGACTTCTTCTCACAGGTTTGTAGCTCACACTGAAACAAAGATCTTTTGTATGTCTTAACTCTTATTTCTTCAACCTTTTTTCTGTTCGTTTTATGGTGGCCAGGAAGCATGGGTATGGTATGGTGAGGTATGTAGTGAGCTCTCCCATGCTTTCCTCTTTGCAGAACATCTACAACCTCCTTTCTTTGATGTCAAGCCAGTATCTATTGAAGTAGCACGAGGGGAAAGTGCAACTTTTAAGTGCCACTTGACTGGCTCTGCTCCCATGAGGATTACTTGGACCAGAGACAACAGAGAGGTCCGCACAGGTGGCAATTACAAGATGACACTGGTGGAAAACACAGCCATCTTGACAGTCCTTAAAGTCGGTAAAGGGGATGCTGGAATCTACACATGTACTGCCAGCAACAGTGCTGGAAAGGACACGTGTGCAGCTCAGCTGGCTGTACAAGGTATTGCTGTGAGCTTTAGTGTTCAATGAGGCTTTCTTTTACAAGGCAGAAACCTGGAAAACAAAGTCTTTAACCTGTGAAACTAACAGTATTTAAATATTATTGTAATACTTAAATACTTACTCATCTTTCTTTTGCTATAGTGCATGATACGTTTTATGAAAGGGCTACTTCTGTTGAAATGTTAACTGATATAGTACGCCGTTGCACTTTTATGAATGACACTTGGCCAGCAAAATCTGTCTCGCTCCAGCAGTGACATTCAATAGGTTATCCAGGGGAAGGAAAAGTAACTGAGAGAAACTCAGTTCACTTACGAGACACATGTTTTTACTGGTTGTGTAGCTCCTGCAAACAGTTTTACTCTTTTACAGACTGAAAACATTGAAAACTGCTCTTCTAGACAGCAAAATTAGAGGATATGGGCGTGACTTGGTGACAGATATCCATTCTGCTAATGCTTTGCTTCTCTGAATAGTGTGTGGATTTTACAGATTTCAATGATCTAATTTTATAACTGCATCAAACTGTCTTAGCAAAGTGACCCTTGTATGTTAGTGTAATTTCCTCAGTGTAGGTGGGAATATTGGATTTATTTATAGCCATTCCGGATATCTTATTCTTACAGATTTTATAAATAAGTGTATTATACACTACTTAAATTATGCACAAGTTTAAAATCTTATTGGTTTAGTACTTTCCTTTTTTTTTTTTTCCCTCTATGAATTTTGGGGCAAAAACCAAAACAATTTCATGAGTCAATACTATGACTTTTTATGCTGAACTACCACTACAAGCATTTTGTAATAATTACTTGACATATGTATTATATATAGAGAGACTATTCTATCCATATGGATTTATTTTGGTGTGAGTGGAAATTGTGGCACACTGAATTACCTGTGGACTCAGTGGCAAGTAGGAATGGTGTTATTATGTAACTTGACTTAGAAAAAGTATTGAAATATTGTAGCAAGAAATCTAACCTCTTCAGAATATTTAAAACTTGTTTCACCAGAATCTTAATTCTGTTTATTATTAATGATAAGATTACAGATTATTTGACAGGAGTTACAGCTTATAAAATTATCCCAAATGACCTTATTTATTTTCTTACTCTTCAACTCTTTATTCATTAAATCCTAAATTACTTTTTTTCCAGGATTATAATTTTTGGTTTTGATCCTGATCTTACACTGTCACTCAGTTAAATTCTTTAGAATTTGTACAGTTTCCCTAGGGCTGTAAAACTTAAGATGTTCACTGCCTCTCAGCCACTTTTTATAGAACTTGGAAGGGCAAATTCTTTGTGTTTATTGATTTGCAGATGCTGTCTCAGTTCTATGAAAGACAAATATCTGCCAGTTTTTTATTAGCTTTTACACTAACATCTAACATTCCCAACATGTAGTTCTAATGGTTTCTTTAGGTTCTAGAAGCTGCTTTACATTCTAAGTATATACCTTATTTGTATATTCTCATTTTTGGAAAGGATTTGAATTAGTTTGTCACTACTCAGCAACTGTTAGTATGAAGACAGATAATAAACTCTTTGTCAAAGTGAAATTTGATAGTAAATGACTAAGTTTGTGAGAGTCCTTATGTTAAAAAGCCATAATTTCTATTTTTAGAAACTCTAAGGAAGTTTTGTTACTAACAACATAGGAAGTGTCTGCAAGTGTCCCATGAATTGAAGTAACCTACAATCAAATATATATTCCTCCTACACTTTACAGGCAGATGCACAATGAAGCACTTTATCCTGTTTTGCAGATAGATTTGTTTGCCTACATTACTATCTTTTGTTTTTGCTAATGATGTCTTTGATCTAAGACCATTCTGTCTTGTGATTCTGAATCATCCATATGGTACTTTTGATGGAAGACATCAAACCTCCACTCCTTTCTCTCCTTACAGAACAAAATGTAACCATCTAGTTTATTGTTCAGTCACAGGACCCTAACACCAACTTCTGTAATAGTCATCTCGTAATTCTCCCCAGCATTATTATTTTGAACCTCTTTCATTTGTTACCTAAGCCTCTTGACTGTTATTTCTGATATGCACCTTCACGTTTGGCTTTGCAATAAATGTGTGAAGGGTTATAAGGCAGACACATTTATTAGTGATATCATTTGCTAATGACATAAGATAGAAAGCAGTTGCTATAATGGTCAGCATCAACATTCTTAATAATTTTTGGCTGAGTAATTTGGATTCTTGCATTTCCATTAAGCATCTTGATTACTCATGTATTGCAAGAGGATACTATTTAAAGAAAACCATATCAGCTAATCTGTACTAAATACATAGAAGTAAAGTGGGAAAATAAAGTAAGTAGAAACTAGCTGAGATGCAGATAAAAAACTTATTTACTTTCTAAGCTAGATTTTGGACCAGCTTGAAATAATATCAAAATTCATAGCCACTGCAAATTTACAATGTTCCCAAAGGTTACTTTTTTTTTCTCTTAAATATTTCTATGCTTATTCAAATAATCAGTGCAGTTCAAAGCATATCCCCTTTTTGGCTTTCCAGAACCACCAAGGTTTATTAAGAAACTAGATTCCTCAAGACTTGTGAAAGAACATGATTCCACTAAGTACGAATGCAAAATAGGTGGATCTCCAGAAATTAAGGTGACCTGGTACAAAGGTGAAACTGAGATCCATCCCAGTGAAAAATACAGGATGTCCTTTGTGGATTCAGTGGCAGTCCTTGAAATGCACAACCTCAGTGTTGAAGACAGCAGTGACTACACTTGTGAAGCTCAGAATCTGGCGGGTAGTGCAAGCACCAGTACCTCACTGAAAGTGAAAGGTCAGAATTACACTTCTTTCCTTATCTTTCTACATGTATAAGTCTTCCTTTGTAGAAGAGCTAAAAGAAAAAAAAAAAACAAAAAACAAACAACAAAAAAAAACAAACATAACAAAAAACCCAAACAAATGAAAACAAAACAAAAAACAAACCAACTGTTTCTTTAGTCAGAGAGGATAAAACCTGTCTGAATGTATGTCATATCTCTTGACTTTGTATGCTTTGGAAGCTCTTTGTTATTTATGGTTTGTCTTTGTTGTTCAGCATCAGAACAGCTACTTGAATTTCCTGTCCTCTTTAATCTCCTTTCTTTAAATAACATAAATTTTAACACCCCCCC
Organism: Ceyx melanurus; assembly: GCA_024611195.1. NCBI lineage: Eukaryota > Metazoa > Chordata > Aves > Coraciiformes > Alcedinidae > Ceyx > Ceyx melanurus. The sequence continues at coordinate 42,686 of JANHGL010026401.1, read as the reverse complement.
TTTTTTTTTTTCAGCACCCCCAATTTTTACCAAGAAGCCTCACCCAGTCCAGACATTGAAAGGGTCTGATATTCACCTGGAATGTGAGCTTCAGGGCACTCCTCCATTCCAGATTTCATGGTATAAAGACAAACGAGAAATTCGGAGCAGCAAGAAGTATAAGGTTATGTCTGAGAACTACCTAACTAGTATTCACATTCTCAATGTGGATACTGCAGATGTTGGTGAATATCACTGTAAAGCTGTAAATGATGTGGGAAGTGACTCCTGTATTGGCTCTGTAACTCTAAAAGGTTTGTATAATGATTGGCATCTTCCTGGCATTTCATTGTTCCTGGCATTCTCTCCTACTTTTCCGTTCTTGGCACGGTTTTTTACTGTTAAATATCTTCTCTTAAATAGCACCACCAACCTTTGTGAAGAAGCTGAGTGATCTCACTGTCGTAGTTGGGGAGTCGACTGAACTTCAGGCTGCAGTAGAAGGATCACAGCCCATTTCTGTTCTGTGGTTAAAAGACAAAGGGGAAATCATTAGAGAAAGTGATAATCTTTGGATTTCCTATTCAGAAAAAATTGCAACTATGAGGATTGGAAATGCAGAATCAGCCAATGCTGGGAAATACATTTGTCAGATTAAAAATGATGCTGGAGTTCAGGAATGCTTTGCTACGCTGAAAGTGCTAGGTTGGTAGCATGGGATAAAAAACACATTGTGTTTTAAGATGCTTCGAAATTTCAAATTTTATTATACCAATTTAATACAATTGCATTGTTGTTAAAAAATGTGTGACTTGCTTCTCTTTGCAGAGCCTGCAGTCATTGTAGAGAAGCCAGGCCCAGTCAAAGTTACAGCTGGAGACTCTTGTACTCTGGAATGCACAGTAGACGGCACACCAGAGCTTACTGCTAGGTGGTTTAAGGATGGGAATGAATTGTCTACTGATCATAAATACAAAATCAGTTTCTTCAACAAAGTATCTGGGCTAAAGATCCTCAATGCAGGACTAGAAGACAGTGGAGAATATACTTTTGAGGTGAAAAACAGTGTTGGTAAAAGCAGCTGCACAGCTTTAGTGCATGTTTCAGGTTAGTTGATTACTCTTTTTGAGTCATATCTGATCCTATGTTTCCTTTACAAAGTCTCCAGATAGCAAACTGATTCTCATGACTGTCAGCCTGAGAGACTCATTGCTTGTATAATCTTAGGAGCACTTGGCATACCACAATGACAGGCATTAGGAATAGATGGCTACCTAACCTAACCTCTAAGTGGCAGGAGTTGTTGAAAGGGATTAATTTCTTCAGCTTTAATCTACATGTCTTCCTGAACATATTGTTTCTTATGAAAAAGAACTGCAAAAATAAAAGATGTCTCTCAAAAAGTGTGAATGAAAGCTCCACCATATCCTTAGTTATCAACTTTTTTTGAATACTTAGACGTCTAGAAGCAGATTGCTAAAGCAGATATATTAAAACGAAATTAACCAATTTTATTATGCATAGGGAACTTTCAGCATTTGAAGAATAGTAATTTTTATTACTTTTTTTTTTTTTTAACAAATGCAGATCGTATTATACCGCCTTCTTTCACAAGAAAACTAAAAGAAACATATGGTCAGCTGGGTTCTTCAGCTGTACTGGAGTGCAAAGTTTATGGGTCACCACCTATTCTGGTTTCTTGGTTTCATGATGGACAGGAGATTACCAGTGGAGACAAGTACCAGGCTACTCTTACAGACAATACCTGTTCTCTGAAAGTGAATGGACTTCAGGAATCTGATATGGGAACTTATTTGTGCACAGCTACTAATGTAGCTGGATCTGATGAATGCAGTGCATTTTTGAGTGTTAGAGGTCAGTATAAATAAGAAGCCAGAATCAGAAAATAAAAATTTTCAAAAATATTTCATTCTTTGCTTTGTTACATATTTCAGATTACTATGTTCTTCATCAGAAGCTCAAATGTACTTCTCTGTCTGTTTTATTTGCATTCTTAGAACCACCAACTTTTGTGAAGAAACCTGAACCACTGAATGTTTCATCTGGAGCAAACATAACCTTTACCAGTATCATAAAAGGCTCCTCTCCATTGGAAGTTAAATGGTTTAGAGGTAGTGTTGAGCTAGTATCAGGAAACAGATGCAATATCACCTTGCAAGATTCAATTGCAGAACTGGAGCTGTTTGATGTACATCCACCTCAGAGTGGAGACTACACCTGCCAGGTCTCTAATGAGGCAGGGAAGATTTCTTGCACAACGCATCTTTTTGTCAAAGGTTTGTCCAGACAACCATTTCTTATGCTTCTTTTGCATCTAAAAATTATTTCTTGTCTTTATTTTTTTTTCTTCCCATTGTTCTTTATAGAGCCAGTCAAATTTGTGAAGAAGGTAAATGATTTAAGTGTAGAGAAAGGGAAAAATCTAATTGTGGAATGCACATATACCGGTACTCCACCAATTTCTGTCACATGGAAGAAAAACGGAGTAAAACTGACACACTCTGAGAAGTGTAGTATCACCACTACCGAAACATCTGCCATACTGGAAATCCCTAGTAGCAAACTAGAAGATCAGGGGCAATATTCTTGTCATATTGAAAATGACTCCGGACAAGATAATTGTTATGGTGCAATCACAATACTAGGTGCGTGAAGCCACCATCACTTTGTTGAGTGTTATTTGAACTGCTAATGCTTATTGTGCAATATCTCTTTATGCTAATGGTATGTGTTTGTTCTTCAGAACCACCTTACTTCATTACACCCTTGGAGCCAGTGCAGGTGACTGTTGGGGATTCTGCATCCTTACAGTGCCAGGTTGCTGGAACACCAGAAATGATTGTGTCGTGGTACAAAGGCGATACAAAGCTGAGAGGAACTGCTACTGTGAAAATGCACTTTAAGAACCAAGTTGCCACTCTGGTTTTCAGCCAGGTAGACAGTAGTGACAGTGGAGAGTACATCTGCAAAGTAGAAAACACTGTTGGGGAGGCTGCTTCATCATCTTTGTTGACAGTTCAAGGTGAATATTTAATTTTAAAAGTAGGAAAATGACCTGTTTTTCTTAAGTATGCTTTGCTATTTCAAAACAAAACAAAACAATGAAAACAAATCAATACATGAGCCAGCAAAGGCAGAATGCAAGAACAACCACAAAATCATTGATATAATGCAAAGAGTAAATTTATTCTTGTTGACATATGAATATTGGGCGATTTCTGAAGCAGCACCTGGGAAGAGGTGTGTAAACAGGGATGCAGGCACCACAGAGCTCTGTCCTTGCTAGAGATCAAAAAGCTTTTAAACCTGCTGCTTTCATCTGTATATCAGGATTTTTTTTTCACATGTAGTTTTGTGCTGTGCTTTGATCTTTCCTGCAATGAGGCAGGAATGTCAAGCATGTCCTATAAGGTGCCACTAAGTCCATCAGAGGCCTGTGTTACCTAAACACAGATGTTTTACTTGCCAAGCATGCAAAAACAAACAATTAGTATGATACATGTGCTCTTTGACACCCCAGCTACAAGTCTCTTGAGCATGTTTACAGTCCTGCTCGCCAATTTTCCATTATCTTCCCACAGCAGTGATTACCTTTTCCTTGTTTCTTGATGTTCTTTACCTTTTACTTGTTTCTTGATGTGTAAGATACCCTGTGGCACTCTCTTCCAGTAACAAAGGCTTACCAGTAAATCTAATTGAAATATGTCTCTTGCTGACCACAGCTCTTCTGTAGGGATACAAGCTTCCGCATCTTCCTTCACCAGTGAGGTTATTTCTTTGATTGATTGCACTATTAGCAGTCCTGAGGGTTTAACAGGCTCACTATATGTAACTAAGGCCAGAACAGTTATATATTTTCCTTCAGCTGTATGTACGGTGCTTTGTTCACATCAAGTTCCAAATAAATGATGTGCTGAATAATACTTATAATTTATAATTAGCAAAAAATAAATATACTCTACAGTATATTTGACAATTATTATTGATGAGCAGAGCAATAGGTGCATATCTTCTGTAAACTCTTATTGTACAATACCTCTTCTTTTACAGAGCGTAAACTTCCTCCTTCTTTTACACGACAATTAAGAGATGTTCACGAAACTGTTGGCTTACCAGTTGCATTTGAGTGCGGCATTGTTGGTTCAGAACCTATTGAAGTATCTTGGTTTAAAGATGGTGTACGTGTAAAAGAGGACTACAATGTTCACACATCCTTCATAGATAACATAGCAACTCTCCAGATTTTGAAGACAGATAGGAGCCTTATTGGGCAGTATACCTGCACAGCTACAAATGTGATTGGGACTGCTTCTTCTAGTGGCAGGCTTGTCCTTACAGGTCGGTGGGCTGTGAAATATTTAATGGAAGTATCTTAAAACTCCCTTTTGCTTTAAATATGGATTCAATATTGTGCAAATAATATTTCTTTCACAGAGGGCTAATACAAAATAAGAATTTAAAGTGAATTTTTTTTATTTCTTTCATTCTTCAGAAGGGAAGACTCCTCCATTCTTTGACATCCCAGTAACATCCGTGGATGGCGTTATTGGAGAAAGCGCTGACTTTGAGTGTCACGTTTCTGGAACACAACCTATTAGAGTAACCTGGGCAAAAGATAACCAAGAGATTAGAACAGGAAGAAACTACCAGATCAGTTATGTAGACAACACAGCCCACTTGACAATCTTGAGAGTTGACAAGGGAGACTCTGGAAAGTATACATGCTATGCTAGCAATGAAGTTGGAAAGGACTCTTGCACAGCTCAACTAACTGTTAAAGGTACTGAATAGATAACATATTTTATGTACATTTTTATTCCTTTAATTGTAAAGGAAGTTAGCTTTATTGTTAAAAGACAAATTTAAGAAAATCTTTTAAGATATAGCTTGAAAATATCTGTCTGTAGATACAGATGGGTATCTGTAGATACCTATGGGTCTTTTAAGTTAATGAGGAAGGGTCATGAGCAAGAATAGGACAAGAAATGAAATAATATTTTATTCAGCCTACTTTCATCATAGGCTTTGATGTATTTCTTCCTTGAGAACACAATAAAATATTTTTTTTCTTAAATTACATTTGATTTAAATCAATATAAGAGGATTTGTTTAATATATGAAAACCAGTGTGACAATGGCTGTAAGAGCAAGACATCTGCTGCTTATTTTGACGTACTTTTATTTAAAATGAAATCCTATTTAAATGATAGAAGTTGTCAATTCCCCAGTGTTCCAATTTTTCTTGAAAAATTTTCTTTAGACTTTTTCAGGTTTGAGTCATAGATTTTGAACAGTATGTTCTTTTTATTACAGAACGAAAGACTTTACCTACTTTTACTAGGAAACTCTCTGAAGCAGTAGAAGAAACAGAAGGGAATGAACTTAAACTTGAGGGCCGTGTGTCTGGCTCTCAACCTTTGAGTGTTGCTTGGTATAAAAACAATCAAGAAGTTCATTCAAATCCTCACTGTGAAATAACTTTCAAAAACAATACTATAATTTTGCACATAAAGAATGCAGAGCAATCAGATGCTGGTTTATATGTCTGTAAAGTGTCCAATGAAGCAGGAAGCGTGTTGTGTACATCTTCTGTTGTTATCAGAGGTTAGTTGAAGTCTTATTTTTCTTTGCTTTTTACTCTTGTTGTATGTTAGCAGAAAAAAATACAGCTTCTATCTTAAGAGCTGGTTTTACATACCTTAAAAAAATAATTTGTTGTAAGATGGAAAAGAAAAAAAAATAGTTAAACAACAAAACCAAGGAATTCTTTAAATTTGTGGTTGAAATAAAACAATGTTCTTCAGGGAGGAGCTTCTTTTTCACTATTTGCTATGACTGATACAAAGCAAACATTGAAATCTTTGTGAGATTTCTGATGAATTTTTAATTATTCTTTTTTCATGGGATACCATATTTTCCATGCAATTACACCTAAGCCTGAGCAGCCTTGACAACGTGTTGTGGTGGCATGGTACTTCATTATAATACTCTTCTGGGAGATTGCATATTTTTTTCTTTAAAGATGCTTGTATAGTTTTTCAGCCTAGTAGCAGTGCTTTAGTTCTTATACTGTTTTTCATAGGTGAATGTCCTTGTTGAGAAAATATATTTATCTTCATAGAAAACATTGATGATATGTATTCCATTTTCTAAAACTATAAATTACATTCTCAGACTTATGTTTAACCTCCTTTATTCTTTGCTGTTGTCTTCTCAAGAATCATATATATCTCTTTTTCTCTTACATTCTTAATCATACTTTCCTTCCTTGAGTATTCATTCAAACATTTTCATATTCCAGAACCTAAAAAGCCTCCAGTTTTTGACCAGATTCTTCAGCCAGTGGCAGCAGAGGAAGGTGATACCCTACAGCTCAGCTGCCATGTCCAAGGATCACAGCCAATCCGGATTCAGTGGCTGAAAGCAGGGAGAGAAATAAGAGCTTCAGATAGATGCAACTTCAGCTTTGCTAATGGAGTAGCTCTCCTGGAGCTTTCTGCAGTTACCAAATCTGATTCAGGAGAATATGTATGCAAAGCTTCAAATGTAGCTGGTACCGATACTTCCAAATCTAAAGTGACAGTTAAAGGTATTGTAACATGGAGAATATCAAGGCATATGATCAAAAATTAAAACAAAATTCCATCTTGCTTTTGTAATAATAATAGAAATTGTATCCTTTGCACTACATGGGTAGCCACAAGACTAAGACCTATGCAAAAAAAAAATAAAAAAAAATAAAAATAATTTACAGATAACTGAAAAAAAGAGCAATTAAATCTGATGGTGACATTTCCAGAAATAGACAGAAAAGAGATTAGCTCCTTAAAACCTGATCCATTTTAGAAACTTGGACTTCTTATTTGCATATCCATCTTTGAATTTTCATCCATACAGGATATAAATGATCTAATTTGAACTTAATGAACAGCACAATATGGCCCACAGTGTTCTGGTTTAGCCAGAAAGTAAAATGCATACATGTTTTAACAATATGGAAGTATTTCCCATTTTTTATCTCTTGCATCATATTTTGTTCCACATCTGTAATTGATTACTTTTTTATAATTCATTTGGAAGCATCATCATGGATGAACATAATTTTTTTTAAATTTTTTACCCTTTTTTATTTTTAGAAAAAAGAGCAGCTGCACCAGCAGCTAAGAAAGCAGAAGTGGAAGGAAAACTTTATTTTGTGTCAGACCCTCAGAATATCAAAGTCATGGAAAGTAAGAACTCTTTTTCAAAAAATGCATTGTTTTCTATTTGACTATAACTTTTGTTTGAGATTGTGTCCTGCTGTCATAGGCAGCTGCAAAGACTTAGCTTCCTCATTTGAATCTTTCTGCAGAGACAGTTGCAACATTTATTGCAAAAGTTGGAGGAGACCCAATTCCAAATGTTAAGTGGATGAAGGGAAAATGGAGGCAACTCAACCAGGGAGGTCGCATTATAATCCAGCAGAGAGGAGACGAAGCCAAACTAGAAATAAAGGACACAATAAAAACCGATTCTGGCATGTATAAATGTGTAGCTTTTAACCAACATGGTGAAATTGAGAGGAGTGTAAACCTACAAGTTGAAGAAAGAAAGAAAGAAGTTGTTGAAGGGGATCTCAGGGCAAAGCTAAAAAGGTATATGGAACATTTTTTATAGATTAATTTGCTGCCAACACAGAAGAAACATTTTTTTTCATTATATATCTCAGATCAAGATAGTATTTTTAAATATTCATTAAATACACTTAACTTTAGTAAAAATAGAAGCACCTGATTAGATTAAAAGATTCCACTGTATGGGGCAGCTCTAAGCTGATTCATTTTTTCAGTGAACAGCTTCCTAGGAGTGAAGCTCTGTGTATTTAACATATCATTGATTTGAATAGCACTCCAACAAAAAGGAAGGAAGATGAGGAAGAGCAACCTATTGATATCTTGGAGCTCCTCAAAAATGTAGATCCCAAAGAATATGAGAAATATGCTCGCATGTATGGAATTACAGATTTCCGTGGCCTACTGCAAGCTTTTGAGCTACTAAAGCAAACCCAAACAGAGGAAAGCCATAGATTGGTAAGATACAGTGTCACTGCACTTTGACTTTGATAGAAATAACATGGTTCCTTTGAAGAGACTTGGTGCCCACTCTCTGATGTTACTGTGTATGCGGGAATTTCTGGCTCTTTAGATCTTGTACTGACAGTTCTCACTTTCCTACATGCTCTCAAACCCAAGAAGAAGGAATGAATGGACCTTTTGGTCAAGTATGTTCTGTCTTCATAACTTGGCTGCAATTATTAAGATGGGAAGATACACTAGTTACAGTACTGTTACAGAAAATTTTATGTAGGAACTAATTAATTCTATATTGGATAAACACAAGAACTTGACATTTAGTATCTTTTAATCTTTGAGCATATCCTGCCTTTTTACAGGAAATTGAGCTCACAGAAAAAGCTCGAAGAGAAGATCAGGAGTTTGATGAACTTGTAGCTTTTATTCAGCAACGACTCTCACAGACAGAGGTAGAATACTTTTGGAATATTTTGTGAAATATTCAAACCCATAACAGAGACTATGAAACTAATTTTAAATAATATTTTTTCAGCCTATTACTCTGATCAGAGATATTGAAAATCAAACGGTTTTAACAGATGAGGATGCTATCTTTGAATGTGAGATTAAAATTAATTATCCAGAAATTAAACTTTCATGGTACAAGGGAACCCAGAAATTGGACTCCAATGACAAATATGAAATTAGAATTGAAGGTGATCACCACATACTGAAAATCAGAAACTGCCAACTTGAAGATCAGGGAAATTTCAGAATAGTGTGTGGACCACACATTGCCAGTGCCAGGCTAAATGTGATTGGTAAGTGTACTTTTGAAGTATGTATTTCACTTAATTTACACTTCAATTATTCCACTGTCTGATGTCTGCTAAAATGTATATTTTAACATGCTAACAGAACCTTCAGTTGAACGTCATCTTCATGACACTACTTTCAAGGAAGGAAATATATGCACACTGTCTTGTCAGTTCTCTATCCCAAATGCCAAGTCTCAGTGGTATAGAAATGGGAGACCCATTAAGATAGGAGGGAGATATTCAACACATGTGTCTGACAAAGTACACAAACTCATCATAAAGGATGTTAGAACGGAAGACCAGGGACAGTATACCTGCAAACTTGAAAATCTAGAAACAACTGCAGATCTGGCCATTGAAGGTTTGTAAACAGATACAGAATCTCTTTATGACAGTAGTGATAAACAGTTTATAGATGTTTCATTAATAGAACAAATGAAAATAAAAGGAATTTCTTAGATAAATTCCCAAACTTGGAAATAGACTTAAGAAGAAATTCTGTTGTCTTTTTTTTTTTTTTTTTTAACCTCTTTGAACAATGTGTGACATACTTGTGTAAGTTAATATTCTTGACTAAATCATCATTACTGTCCCCTGGTCATCAGTCTGAGTCATGCTTTCTTTTATTTTCTTTTTCTCTGATACTCTTCTATTTTCCTTGGATTTCCTCTTTTTCTTAATTGTTATCTTTAATTTCCTTAATGGCTTCTCTTGCATAATTTATCTGCACACCAATCTTGTTATAGTTGTACTCATGTCTTCTGATCTTTATTCTTACATAAAAAACTTCATGGAAGATGAAATCCTGTTTTCATAGTCTATGTTTTAAAGATTTATTGTTATTATCTCTTATTATAAAATAGCTATTGTTATTAAGACAATGAGAAGGAATTAGATAAGCTAACTCGCCTGGTGATGCATAACAATGGATTTTTTTTTGTTGTTTCTAAAAACAGCGGAACCAATCCAATTCACAAAGAGCATACAGAACATTGTAGTAAACGAACACCAGTCTGCAACCTTTGAGTGTGAGGTGTCTTTTGATGATGCAATTGTGACATGGTATAAAGGCCCCACTGAACTGAGAGAGAGTCCCAAGTACAGCTTCAGAAGTGAAGGTCGCTGCCATTATATGACTATTCACAATGTTACTGCAGAAGATGAAGGTAAAAATGCATGGAATATTTGTGCTGATGCCATTCTTTTATCTGATTTTGTTGTCTGTTATATTTTAATGATAAAGACATAGCAATATAAATGTTCTTGGCTGTTGCAGGTGTATATTCTGTAATCGCTCGTCTTGAACCAAGGGGAGAAGCAAGGAGCACTGCAGAGCTCTACCTAGTAACCAAAGGTTAGTAAATTGCTTAACAAATTTGTGATCATAGCTATCTGTAAACTTTGAGTTTGAAACATGATTCTGGAAAAATAAGTAATCTAAAAGAAATCTGATATTCTTTTGCAGAAATCAAACTGGAGTTGAAGCCACCAGGTAAAGATCGTAAGCAAGACTTGCACAAGATCATATCTATACTCTTTCTTAAATTTAGTGCGTTACTGTGCTTTATTTTTTATTTTGAAGCCATTTTTCTTGGTTATAGTATGTCAAACCTACACCTGAAAAAAATATTCCTCACCTGTATATGTGAGAAAAAATTAATTCTCATAAATAATGTCAACAAATACTGTGATAATTCCAAAATCAGTGATATTAATGTGTCTGAGGTCCTATTTTGTACGGTATGGGAAGCTGTATGCTCTAAAACACAAACATTTTGTTTCTGTTTGAATGACTGAGGAAGAGAAGAATGAAGAGGTACCAATGAATAGATTCAGTGTCCTCTGAACAACAGAAAAAACAAACAAACAACAAGGAGGCAAAATGCATAGCAATCTTCTCTCTATGATACATAATGATCTTCTTTCCTGTGTGTTGGGAATTATTTAGAAATAAAATGAAACAGTGTAGATTCTGTCCAGACTGAAAGATTGATGCAATTAGTTATCTACTGCTCAGATAGCTTATTCTTGAGGAGCAAGCTGCAATTCTTGTATGCTAGAATAATAAAGATTAAAGAACCATGACAGCATATTCTAATTTATATATTTTATTAAATCAAACATTTTTATTTTCTAGATGTCCCTGATGCCAAGGTTGCTGTTCCACCTCAAAAGCAAGTTGAAGGTAGGGTAACATATACTTGTTTTGTATGGATTTCTGTTTTATCCTTTCAATGAAGCAAAGGCCAGTGGGAACCTTGGAGAAAAAAGAGCTCAGTAATAAGATATAGTTCATTGTCTCTCTACAAATATGATATGAGCAAGACTTGTCTTAGGCTTGTTTTGCTGTTTGGAATGTGAAAATTGTACACAGGTAGTGGTAGGAATAAAGCACTTTTTCTTAAAAATCCTTTCCATCTTCTTTTCAGCCTCTTGTTCATTCAGTCTTCTGTTTGCATCCATTTTCCTCTTCTGATCAATTTATTTTCATCTTGTCTTCTTTTTGTCACATAAGTATCTTTTAAACAAGCTGTATGAATTACTAGCCTTTTAAAAAAGAGGAAAAAAATCACAAATATTCTTTTAAGGGCATATAATAGATTGTATGATTATTGTAAATGGCCTCTCCTTGGGCTCTTGTATTGGACTATAAGCATTATGTGTATTTCCATTACATTAATTTACTGTGAACCTTAGAAGTTCAATCTTAGTTTCTTTTCCAGGATACTTTGGTAGATGCTTGCAGTGTCAAGCATTTCTTCATTTACAAGAAAATATCATACTCATATTTCATTCTAAATATATCATTTTTCCTACCAGCTGCCCCTATTCCTATTCTCCTGCCTCTTATTCCACCACCAGAGGAGAAAAAGCCAGGTAAGAATAAAGTATTTGGAAAGTGTGTACATGGGTGATGGTTTGGTTTGGCTTTGTTTTTGTTCTGTTTTTGGGTTTTTTTAATTTAAATTTTAAAATATATTGTTTTTAAGCAGAAAAAAAGCTTCCCATAAAGAAAGACTCAAAAAAAGTGGTTAAAAAAGGTCCTGAAGTAGTCCCACCATCTAAAGGTAACTTTTTAAAAACTTTTTAAAAAACAGTTAAATTACCTTGTGGAAACAAGGCCATTTCTTTCAAATTACCTCAAATTAATCAATCAGTTTTATTTTTGTCTTTCTGTTAAAAACATACATATTTAAAATCCAGGCTGCTTAGAACTGCTTAAAAAATAGTCATTTCTTCAAACCGTCTTTGAGGGTGAAATTATTTCTTTGTGAACATAGATATACCATGAAAATTCCAGTCTGTGATATGAAAAATCTATTTATTTTTTTAAGTTCCTGAAGTGCTGCCAGAGAAGCCCAGAGAGGTTAAAATAACATCCATGTCAAGAAGAGAAGAGATTCATGAGGAGAAGAAGGAAGTATATGAAAAACCCAAAGAAACTTATGAAGAATGGGAAGAAGATTATGGCGAAGATCATGATTACTATGTCAGAGAAGAAGGCTATGATGAAGGGGAAGAAGAATGGGAAGAAGCTTATGAGAAAAGAGAAGTGACATATGAAGAAAAACGAGTCATTCATGAAGAAGGTATTGTAATTGTCAAATGATATTTTTTCATTTTTTTCCTCATATTTCTTATTAAGGTCCAAGAATTTTGAGCCAGGTAGCATTTTTCAGATATTTTTTGTTACAATAACTTGAATCTTAATATGCTGATAAGATTTAAATGGCACTTGTTGATAAGGCAAAAACTGTAGTATGGTGAGGTATAGATGCAGATAAAAATTGATACATTGCAATTTGGTCGCCAATGGACTTTCAGATTGGAACACCTTTAAAACCTAATATTGAACCTAAATTGAAAGGATATCTGACATTTTTACTTGTTTTCATGCTTCTTCTACAATTTTAATGGATTCTAGAGAAACCTGATTTAGGTTAAATGTTTCACATATTAATTGCTTGATGTTGATAACTGTATTTTACAATTCCTTCTGTGCTTTAACTACCTTGGGTAGTAGTAACATGTATGAGTCTGGGAAAAGAAGTTGAGAAAACATCAGCCTTGGAAATAAGCAGAAAATCTTACTTCAACAATTAGATCTCCAAAACTCTGTGTTTTCTCAACTTTATAAACTTACAATGATACAGTGAAATACTTTTTGTGTATATTGAGCCTTTAGACAATGCATTTTTCATCAAGTGATATTATATTTTAAGTGCTTGAAGTTCCTAAGAAGCCTGTGCCTGAGCGAAAACCAACAGCAATTACAACTGAAAAGAAGGAAAAGAAAGAAGTATCTGTTCATAAAGGTATGACTTTACTGGGAAACTAACATCTGAACCATACCCAGGATCAGGGGAGCCCTGCCCCTGCCAGACCAGAGGCAGTAGTCTGGATGGGGGGAGTGAATGGAGGCAAATTTATGGTCATGGCAGCAGATGAAATCCCTCCTTACCAACTTCAGCCCTCCAAATGCCACTGAAGAAAAGATACAAGGTCCTAGTCGAGAAAGACCAGCCAAATGAGGATGCAGTTTGTGGGTAACCTACACCAGAAGTTTGTCCTCAGTCAGAAAGGCCTGCTGCTCATATCATGACCACAACCACAAGAAAAAAAAAGAAAAAAAGAAGGGTTATAGTTGTAGGCTGGTCCCTTCTGAGAGGAACACAGGGTCCAACATGCTGAGTAGACCCTGTGACTACACCCCGACCTCTGGTCCAACCTGTTTATTCCCTATGCTGCAAAGATTAGTGGACAGGAATTTAGATCACTTCATATGTCTCCGGGGAGGATGTGCCTGATCACCTATTCCACAAGTGCCTTTACCACGACTGTTTGCCACCAGTGAACAAGTGCAATGAACAATGCACAGAGTGCACAAAGGCAATAACATCCTAAAAAAGAAAATAGCCAGTTCTACCTGTTTTGTATCTGGAAAATAATTTGCAAGATGATTTAAAATATAAATGTATCTCAACCCCTTACAGTTGTCAAGAAACCTGTTGATGAAAAAGTGGAGATAACGACTCAGAGGGTTGCAGAAGAACAAGTCAAACGGGCTGAGGGTAATTACTATTAAATTACCTTGATATCTTTACATGAAAGTAGTGACTCTTGCTACTTAGCTGATCTGCATATGCTTTGTCTTCATTTAACATTAGTCTGATGAGGTTTTTTTGAAGCATATAACAGAAGCTTCTTCTGAACTGTATTAAAAGGAAGATGCAAAGCTTTTGACAGGAAAATACTAAATAGAGATACTAACCCACCAATACTTTAAGAAAGGGAGTATAAAATTGCACTGAGTGAAATTATGTGCTTCACTCTAAGCTGATGATGTGAAATCTCCATCTTCCTCAGATTTCCATCTTGACCTGTGTACCAGGATGTCTTGGTTAATTGCTTGATTAGGAAATAAAGATGCATCCTTATTCTCTTGGTAACCACTTCGTCTTCTATAGCGTGTCCCATTCTGCAGCAAGATTTTGTTGGCTGCAATATATATCATGATATGACCTGTATACTAAACACCCTGAGAATTACTCAGCCCCTTTAGAACATTGCAAGAGAAAGAAAAAACAAACCACGTTTCTTCAGCTGCTTTGCATGTTTCCAAGGAGCCTGACTTAGCTGAGTTAGATAATTTGTTTGTTGTACTTTCAACATCATTACTAGATAGCTGCAGACTTATTTTGATTTCTTTGCTAAACATAGGAGTGAGTAATAAAATTTTAATGCCAACAGTTGCCCAGAAAGTTCCACCACCAAAACCTAAACCAATGATCATTGAGGAAAAAGTTACTAAAAAGGAAGGTACAGATCAGCGTCTTTCAATTGCAATTTACATTTTTCCAGCACACTGTGTGTTCTTCTGCTTCTTATGAATATATGAGCCTGTGTGTGTGTACCTGGATCTATTGTACTGGTCATGCTGTGGCTACTCTCAGTGTTTGAGTAGTATGTGTACAGTGCTTTTATCTCTCATAAAGTCTACTTCTAACATGTTTGTGGGTAGCCTTTTGATTCTTGTGATTTAACTTTTTCTTCACCTGTTCTGCCTGCTGGCCTATGCTTACATCATAAGCATAAATTTGCCCCAATGCCTCAAAATTTCTTTGAAAAGCCCTTTTTTGGAATTCTTCTCCAAAAGCTTGTGCATGCATTTATTTACATTTTTTTGGGTTAAATATGTCTATGTTTTTAGTCTTTAACAGATACTAAATATGAGACTTGTACGCCTGTTCTGTGTTGAGTATTTTAGAATATACATGCTGACTGTCTAAATATGTCTAAGACTTAAATGTGCAATAAAGATACAGATTTGATAAAAACTCACATGTTGACTACCACTGATGTGGACCTAGAATATAAAATACTAAAACAAAATCCTATCTTTAAAGTACCGACAGTAGAAACACGGACTGTTTCAGAAGAAACGATGTCGGTTTCTGTCCACAGAGAAGAAGAGTATTCATATGTCACAGGTATGTACAACCCAAAAATCTGTGCACCAAAATAAAAACAATCTTTCAATCCTACTAGGTATTAATTTAATGTATTTTTATGTATGGCAAATTACATATTTAGACACCTCATATATATTGTCTTTCAATATGCATTGCTTCTTTTTGTTCGTTGTGTTATGTAGTTTGGGTTTTCTTTAGATTAATACATGTCAACATTTCAACTATTTTATCTTAACATTGTTTAAATGCTTTTCTTTGAAGAGCCAACAGAGCATGAGAAAACAGTCGAAGAAAGATTCTTTGAAGCCGTTTACTCAATTGAAGGTAGATTGGTTAAGAAGCTAATCAGTATTTAAGATTTTTTGAGTATTTGAATCTGTAGTTAATCAAAACTCATTGTGAGATTTACATATGCTGTTGGTTTTCTAGATTACATCTTTTAACATACTTGTTTCAGTGATCTTTGTGTACTAGATACACGTAATTTCTTAAAGAGCTTATTACTACAGACAGTCATACTTCCTATCACCAAATTTAATATCTTTAAAATCCTTATTGTAGCACATGAGGAAATTGAAAAGGAGGAAGAAGAAGAAGTAATTTCTGAAGAATTGGAGATTACTCATGTTGAAGGTGAATAAGATCTTAGTATTGTCATGTGCTCCATTTTTCTCAACTTTCACATTATCTGCCTATATTACTCTTTACCAAAGGATAGCCTATCAGAACTGAGATCTTTCCATTTCTCTATGCCTATACTCACAAAAGTTCAAGCCCTACTGTATTTCTAAATCTAGATCATCAACATTGCTTTAAATATTTCTTTGAATAGCTTTTTTTTGGAGATTAGCATTTTTATCTCTTTGATAAAACTGCCTATGTTTTGACACATAGTGTTTGCTTATCCAGCATGTTTGAAGTAGACTACTCTGATTTACCAAACATTGTTCTGTCTCTTAAGTATACACCCCCTATCTCTTTAAAGTGCCTAAGATACAAAAGAGGCATGTTCCAGAAGAAAGAAAGCCTGTTCCTGTCCCTAAAAAACAAGCTCCACCAGCTAAAGGTAATTCTACTTTCCTAGTAACAAACAAAACAAAACAAGAACAACAACAACAAAAAAAAGCAACAAATTGTCTTTCATTATATTATTAATTTTATTCATATTGTGCCTTTGGTTTTTCATTATCTCCATGTGCATTATTTGATTTTGCATTACCTCCCTTATCTCCATGCTGTAACTTTTTCATTTGTGCTGTAACTTAGCTTACAACTTGCATTTGTCTTAGCTTTGTTCCTTTCCTAACAATCTTGTGTTATTGTTTGTATTCAGATCGTGTGGCTTTTGCAGACAAGGGTAGGGTGCTTTCACTTCTGTTGAGTGCCATGAAAGGTGATAGTGCAGTAATGTTAACACTGAAATTTTATACTCTATCAGTGTCTTTCCCTTACAGACTTAAGGTCGACTGTATGTCCAAAAGGTGTACATTGTATTGTGTTGCAGTGTTTAGCTCCTTGTTCAAACACTATGTTCTATAAAACAATCTTGGATTACTGGAATCTGGATAAGTAGTCCAAAAATTAAAGCTCTCTCACTTTAACAATGTATTCCAAAGTGCCTGAAGTCCCTAAGAAACCTGTTCCAGAAAAGAAAGTTGCTGTTGCTAAAAGGGAAGTCACTCCCCCAGTAAAAGGTACACCATCTTTTGAATGTGGACTTGTATCAGTCTTGTACTAGTGTTCTGTTTAACTACTGTTCATTTCTCAATATAAGCATATCATAAACACAGTCTTTGTGTTATATGTTTGTTCTCTTCTAAGACAAACTTAAAAGCCTTAGAAATGTTACTTAAATTCTAATACTCTTAAACTTCCTAAAGTACCTAAAAAACCTGTGCCTGTAGAAAGACCACACATTCCCATTCACAAAGAACAATCTCCACATGCCAAAGGTAGACTTAGTGATGGACATTTTGAATATCTCTTATTTTTGTTAACTTGCATGTAAGCATGTTTGCATTAGAAATTGTTCTTCTAATGTATAATTTTCTGTGTATATATAACAGGTTTGAATGCCAGGTAACTTACTTGAGCAGCTCTTTCTTCAGTTAAGAAATCAGTCTTCAAGCACTTGATAGGCTTCCAAAGATCGCTTTCTTTATTTTTTTTTCTTTTTTCAAATAAATGTTACGTTTTGTCTCATACCTTTCTATGTTAAGTGTATGACTATATGTAGTGTGTCTTGATATTCTTATAAATGGATTAATGAAATTCTATACTCCAACAAGTCCTTGAAATACAGAACTCAGTTATATTTTATCCTTTTTAAGTACCAGAGGTGCCTAAGAAGGCTCCCCCAGAGAAAACAATTGCCGTTCCAAAAAAAGAGGAAGCTCCACCACCTAAAGGTACACTTAAATAAATAACATTATTTTCTTGTTATCTTAAGCATCTTGTTTATGTCTAGTTTTATATTTGTTGTTAAGTAAATCTGGTTTTAGTTGTACTTTAATTACATTAGCTATGTATCTTTTGTATCAGTTTTGTGAACAACCGTGCTGTAGATAGTCTAAAAACACTTGTAATTTTAGTTATTATAATTCATATATCTGCAGTGACAGAAGTACCTAAGAAACCAGCTCCAGAAGAAAAAATATACATGATGCTTTTGCCAGTTTTGTACTTTATGCAACCTAAAACTAAATAATTTCTTTTAAGTGCCTACAGTTCCTAAGAAACCTATCTCTAAAGAAAAAGTATCTCCTGCTCTTCCTAGTAAAGTTGAAGCTCCTTCACTTAAAGGTATGCTTTCTAGCAGAATATCCTGTTTCTCAGCTTCTGTTTATATGTTGTATGTTGTTATCAGTCATTGATTTGTGCTTCTGTGAATTCCGCTGGCCTGATTTAGTGATGATGAATCATTACAATATGCTGTATGTCTTTTGCAATGTTTATAAAAATATTATTTCTAAATACTGTATCTCTGTTACGTGTTATGTGCTCTGTATCCTTAAGCAATTCTTTGGAAACTTAGATTTAGCATTTTGCATAATTACTTTCACAATTGGATTAGGAAAGCATACATTTAATATTACTATCTTTCAAAGTTCCTGAAGTGCAGAAGAAAGCCACTTTTGAAGAAAGAGTACTTATTACAGAAGAAAGATTATCTGTTGCCATTCCAGAGGAAATCCCAGCACTTGAAGGTACACTATAAACAGATCATAATGGCAAACTTTTATTTTGTCTACGAGTATATTATTCTAAGACCAAGATCAAAATGCTCAAAATTTTTTTGTTATTTTGTATCAGCTTTGTGTTGCCCATTTTAGAGACTTGTAGTCAGTTAAGAGCCTACTGAGTGCCATTTATCATTTCAGTCTGGAATGCCAGGTTCCCAGCCTATTGACATGAATGGACATTGTACCATTGAATACAATGATCTCCAGATCAGGCTCTCATGAAATCTTAGAAGTATGGACATACAGTGTTGAGTTTAAACTCCACTAATTAGGACTGTAACCATCAATTTGTCATACTCCCTACAAAGCCCTCTGCAGCCTTGCAGATAATGTAACTGTTTGTCTCTGCAGCACTAGATTCTCAAGAGCTCTTTTAAATCACATTCTCATAGTCAGAGAATGTTGAGATTAGTTGTTTGAAGTTAGTACAATTCCACAAAATGTTTCCTTCAACATAGCTGAAATAAATATTTTTACTATTTCCATATCCCTTAATGACTAATGAGTTGAAAATTTATATATTGGAGCACAAGAGGCTTAGGGTAAACACAAGGAAAAGCTTTTTCACAGTGAGGGTGACAGAGCTCCAGAATGGGCTGTCCAGAGGGGTTGTGGAGTCTCCATCTCTGTAGACATTCAAAGACTCATCTGGATGTGTTTCTGGGTGACTTAGTCTAGGTGATCCTGCTCAGGCAGGGGGGTTGGACTAGATGATCTTCTAGGTCCCTTCCAACCCCCAACATTCTGTGATTCTGTGATATTCTGTTAAAAAAACAGAAATTAGTTTTTAAAGTTGATATGCAAGTTATCTATCTATAATATGAACATGCAAATACAGATTCATTTGAATACATGAAGTGTTAATTTTTGTCTCCTGCAAATTAACTTTTTACCTCAGAACAAGTTCATGATAGCTTCATTTATAGATATACACATGCCAAGCATTTAAATTCTTGATCTACTTTTCTTGTCTTGTTCCTGTTCTCCCTACTTTCATGTAACTGGATCAAGGAACTACCTCTAATTTTTAGACTGTTGTTTTCCCTCCCACCCCCATCAGTGGTTATGATGGGGAAGTTTGGGGAGCTGAGGCATTCTGATGGACTGACAGTTGACCAGTGAAGAATATTTGAGTAGTAGTATAACAATAGGGCACACGGGGCAGGGACATAACACATCATTTAGAGCAAATCAGACACATATTTGTGCACAGCACTTTCTGTATTGTATACATATGTGTCATTGTCATATAGAACTTGAAAGAATTGGTCTTCATCTTCTCTATTCATTGACCCATCCATTCATTCATCCACTGAAAATACTAAAGCTAATAATTTTATTTAAAGAACCAACAGTTGAAGAATGGGCCGAAGAAGAAATGGAGGAAGTATCTATTTCCATTCACAGAAAAGAGATTTCTGAAGGTAAAACCACAATTCAGAAATACTAAGACTACTAGAAAAAGCAAAAAGTAATTTTGTACCAAAAATAGTGTGGATTTATATCTACTTTATTTATAAAGAAAAATACTACTATATAAATATGTTTTATATCTTGAAAACGTTAAGGGTAACAATGTCTACAATTTCTATTTCTTGTTTTTGAAAAATATAGCAGTTAATCCAGTGAAAATAATGAAGTATCAATTAGATGCTGAGAATTACCAGAGTTTTTTTGTTTTGTTTTGTTTTTCTATAAAAAATCACTATTACAAGTTCCTCTTCCACAAGGTTGCTTAGATGAAGTAATGGTCCTTCAGAATTTCATTGCACATTCTGGTTCCTCAGACTATTTATTTGTAAATTGTGAGAACTCAGTTCCTTTTAAGCTGTTTATTTTCTTCCATTGGCTTCAGAGGGAACAGGATGATTTGAAAACAGATTTTGTCGCACCATGAGTGTTTGTTAGTAAATCACACTGTTTATTTTTGTCTTAGAAATTTTTTATTGCTTACCAGCATCATAAAGACAATAATAGATGTCAAATACTTAAGTATTTTTTAATTTTATTTTACCTTTTTAAGTGACTGAAGAAGAGTCTTACTACATAGAGGAGAGGGTAACTGTTCCTAAAAGAGTGGAAGCCCCAGCCACTAAAGGTATAAGTTCCTTTCATACAAAATATTGGTTATTTCATGACTGAGTGTTATGTTGCCACTGTATGTTTATCTCCATTTGTGGTTTTGTTTTGTTCTTTGTATTAAAGAAATGTGTTCATGTTATGGTGATACTAACCCTCTTTGTAAAACTCTGCATCTTTTAAAGTGACTGAGAAGCATAGGAGACTTGTCCCTGAACCAAAAGTTCCAGCTGCTCTTAAGGAAGCTCCAGGAGTGAAAGGTATAAACCAGATCCTGAGTGATGTACCTTTAAGGGGTTGGTATTTGTCTTACTGTCTTGTGAGTATGTGTTGATGTGGGTAGTGTTTGCTTCTAGTGATTAATTGTTGTCTCAAATTCTCTCTTGTACTAAGAAATGTACTCTTTGTCTTAACTCACTAAGACATATTGTGATGTGATAGACAAACACAAATATTATATATTAATATTCTTTCTCACCTTCTTTCTCATCTTACTAATTTTTCTGAAGTTCCTGAAGTTCGTAAGAAAGCAGTTCCTAAGGAGAAGGTACTTGTCCCTTTGCCTAAAAAAATGGAGGCTCCACCAGCAAGAGGTATATCAGTAGTCTGTTCCTGTTTCAAAATGCTTTTTTTTGCTTCATCTGTCTTTAACACATATGAACATTGATAAAAAATACATCTCACATATCAAATTTCTTCAACATTAAACATTATCTTATGTCCATTTGTCTACAATGTGGCCTGTGTTGCTTTGATGACTTTTATATGGTATTTCATCTTTTATCTTATGCCTATTCATTAAATCAATCAAATTTTCTAAAGTTGCACGATCTTTTTTAAGAACCTGCAGAAGAACAAGTGCCCACTTCTGAGACAGAAGTTGAAGAGCTTCCATCAACCAAAGGTAAATAAAACTGAGAATATTATTATCATGGAAATTTTTTTGTTTGCTCTTGCAGTATGTGTATTTAGGTGTTTTACTTAATTTTTTTTTGTTGTTGTTCATTAGCATCTATAACCTCTGTCTGGATTTCCCCTTTTGACTATTTACTCATCTTTGTGCTATGGCTGTAAAGTACACTCTTCTGCAATGTCTTGTTTTTCTTGTTGTTGAAGTTTACTTCACATTTTCTTATAAAAAGATCAGATTAAATTAAAAAATCTTATATATGTCTGCATTTAAAATATTTCAAATAAATATTCTTACACTTGTTATTTTTTAATTGACTGAAGTGCACAGGAAAATTATGATGGAAGAAAAAGTTGCAGTTGCTAAAAAAGAAGAGGCTCCACCAAAGAGAGGTATATAATTTTTCAGAGTTACACAGGAGAAGTCTTGTTTCAGAATACTGATTTATTTTTATAATGTCTAGTTGTCTAACACAAGTTCTAATGTTCTGCATTCACTCTCTTTTTATTTTTATTTTACCTGAATGTCAAGTTTGTGCTTTGTCATCTGATTAAGTTAATAAACTGCAATTAATTGAAAATCTTTTAAAATAAACTTTAAAAAATTTATCAGTAGTTCCCAAGAAGGTTGTGCCAGAAGATAAAGCACCTGTTCCAATTTCACGGAAAGTGGCAGCTCCACCAGCTAAAGGTATACAAGTGCTTTTGAAAGTAGAGAAGGCTTCTAAGTATCAGATATCCATATGCATCATACTCACCATCTGCTTGGTTAATCAAATCCCAGTCTCTATTGACCTGATTATAAATAAAAAGGACCTTTGTCTTCTCCCCTATTAAAAAAAAAATGCAGAAGATATCAGAGAATAGTCACAACCCCATATTTCTTGTATTTTCTAGCTACTCTTTAACAAAATTTGTTACTTTCTGCATAACAGCTTAGGAAATCCAAGTTAAGTAACTTTCTTTAAAATAAAATAAATCTGAACACATTTAGAAAAAAATATGTTTTATAACATCACAAATATTCAGTGAAGGGTTTTAAATTTTCAAATATGTCCACACTTCTGTAATTTTTCTCGTAATTGAAAAGTTATTTTGTTAAGTATCCTCTATGTGTGATGTTCTGTGGTTTAATCATGTTTCTGAAAATCCTAAAACCAAATTATTTCTACCTGACTTTCATCTTAATCATCCCATCTTACTTCAAGATGTTTGAATATGCTGTTTGGTTTTGGTGTGGTTTTGTCTATGTTATTCTAGTATCACATGTATTATTTAGTATATATTTTTTTAATATTTAACAATACTTCTGCTGTTACTAAAATTGTCTGATGTTTCAAAGTGTCCAATTTATCTGGAGAATTTATTCCTGGGACATCCCAAACTAGTAGTTTTCAAAATACTTAATGCATATCTGGATACTATGCATTAAATCTACCACTGGTCATTTTCTCTGTTAATTTAAATATTGTTATATTTTTACGTCTGGTGTGCTTGTTGTGTTTGCTATAAGTATCTCTGCTATGTAAATGTGTACTATTTCCCTGTAATTTTTTGTCTATAATTCTTTTCTATGAACTTCAGAAAATTTGATTTCTTTTAGAATTTAGTATTCTTACAATTGCTATCTTTAAAGTGCCAGAAGCACCAAAGAAAACTGCCAAAGAAGAAAGAGTACTCATTGCAGTTCCAAAAAGAAAAGTGTCTCCACCACCAGAAGGTACTTCTTCCTGCCCATGGATTAATCTATGAAAAGATTGTCCTCATGCAATAGCACCAGAGCTTCAGGCTTGATAGTCTGACACCTTTCATGAAGTTCTGTTAGAATCATAGAATTGTTTAAGTGGTAAAGACACTTAAGATTGTTAAATTCAACCATTAAACTAACACTGCAAAGACCACTACTATGTTCTGTAATCCCAAGGGAATATTATGAGAGTCTTTAAGAAGCACTAGAGACAAATTTATTTTTTTTCCCCACTACTTTGGTTGTGGGAGGTGTCAGGAAACAATAACTCATTTTCTAAGAAACCCCAAATGAAACATTATTGTACATAATATCGCACCAGAGAAAAATATTAACACTGGACTCTGTCTTTGAAGTACCAACAGAAGAAGAGCACTGGGCTGTGTCAGAGGAAGTATCCATTTCTCTTCACACAGAAAAGGAGATTTCATACACAGGTATGAACAGAATAAAAAGATTCTATATCCAAATTTACATCTTGTCATCTACTTAAAAAAACAACCAAAAAACAAAAACAAAAACAAAACAAAACAAACAAAAACAAAACAAAAAACAATCTACTATTTTGTCTCCTTTGCATATCACCAGTTTATCCTGAAAGTGAAGCTTGTAGAATATGACAGAACAGTATTACATTCTCACAAAAGGCTTAAATGTTTCTTCCTGAATTACTGCTATTGTCATAGGGGAAGTCCAACCATTCCTGGTCAGTCTTCACATTACCTGACAAATAACATGTATTTAGCATGTGTCATAATTTGTCACAGCCACTGATCTACTCTCGCTGTAGCTTGTCACATAGAAAGCATTTAGAAATTCTCAAATCTGTCACTAGCAGAATGGATTCCATCTCCTGAAATCAAAGAAGACCTCCAATCTGTTAAGTGCCAGAGTTACTCTCTAAATTGGCAAGTCTAGTATTTTCCCAGATGTTATAATGCTAGGGTAATTTTCTGTGCAATTTTCAGTTATGCTGGTCAAAAATTTCTGAAGACATCTGCCTCAGAAGACAAGAACCATGTGTTGCTGTTCTGAAAAAGAGAATATGCTGCTTAAGTGTGCATTCTTTCCTGAATAAATATTTTTTTAATGAACATATTAACACCTTAATCTTTTAGAAAGTTTCCTGCTCTTATAGGGAATCACTCCTTGCCATGTTTCGACAAGCAAGCCACTTTATAAAATAATTCACAAAATAGGAAAAGTAGAGTAGGTACTTTTGCCTTTATTTAGACCAAAGCTCTTATCCATTATTAGTCACTCAAAACGGCTTTCTCTGTGTGCTCCTCCATCTTTATCTAGAGTTTTCTAACTCTAGATAAAATATTTTGATAGCAGTGATTAAGGACTCTTGATCTATTAGTGAGGTAGAGCAAAGTGACACTGCTGTGAAGAGGATCTGCCACAGAGGATGGTGGAATTGACTGCTTTTGTAGTTGGTTGAATTTGGATTTTGAGTTCTGCTCATTAACAAGTTTAACTTCACTGTTGGTAGCAGTGGATGAAGCAAGATTTTTATCCATTTCTTTTATTGGAATCTTGAAATATTTGTTGTTACTTAATTGAATCCTTATGTCTTCCATATTTATATATCCAGTATCAGTAAGTGCACTTGTCTTTTACATGTCAGTCATGTAAATGTAAGATACCTTTTCGTGTTTCTTGGCAAGAATATTTTTGCTTTTAAACAACAAGTTTCATTAATAAATGCAACTGTACTATGTCTTTTAAGTGCCTGATGTACCAGAGAGAGCTGTCATTGAAGAAAGAGTACCAATTTATCCTCCTAAAAAAATGGCAAGACCTCCAGCCAAAGGTATACTGGGTAGAGCGTTGAAATATGTTGTAAATGTTGTTGTCTTGTACATTCCATGTATAGTGAGAAGTGATTTGTTTTCTATGGGATGTTCTTCCTTTGGTTTCATTCTTAGTTGACAATGTCTTGTGATCCTTATTACTAGTAAGACCTGTGTACTAAATTTTAAGATTATTTTCATTAATATCTTTTTAAGTGCCTGAAGTACGCAAGAGAGTTGTCCAAAAAGAAAAAGTATATGTTGAAGTTCCACAGTATGAAGAGGAAGAAGAGATTAAAAAATATGAAGAAGCCACTAGATATGAGAAGGAAGTAATCCATTACAAGGAGGAAGTCCACCATTATGAAGAAGTTAGTCACTATGAGGAGGAAATTCCTCAGTATGAAAAAATTCCTCAATATGAAGAGGAAGAAGTCACTCATTATGAAGAAGAAGAAGTCACTCATTATGAAGAAGAAGCTGCTTATTATGAAGAGGAAGTTCCTGAATATGAGGAGGAAGAGTCAGAAGTTCTCCATTATGAAGAGGAGGCTCCTCCATCAGTTAGAGGTATACTTTAATTTTAGGATTTGTGTGAGAAAAAGTGCTCTTTTCATTCTGTTAATAGAAAAGAATTTTGTTTTGATATGTTCCAGTGTGATTTCCAGTCTCAGAATTTACTTTTTTTTTTTTTCATTGAAGAAAACCTCTCATAAACATTACCTTTACCCAACAAATTGTGTTGCAAACTGATGGGTACTTACAATATGTTCATAGTTCTGTGTCCATGATTTAAATTAACTGATAAAGTTGATGTACTTACTTTTTACATGTATAAAGCAATTGGAAATTCTGAAGAAGGAAATCGGAAGTATACATCTAAAACATATGCAAAATTTGCCTATTCGATTTGATCAGATGCAACCTCTCATATGTCTGAGAAGCGTAAGGATCATAGCTATAGGTGAAAATAAGGAGAGGTAGTAAACTGACTAAATATCTAATACAGCAACTAAATAGTTGTTTGCTGCAATAAACATCCAAATATTGGAGGGGGAAAAAAAAGTGCACTGTATTTTTGCAAGTTTACCCACTGTAACACTTCTTAATTTTCTTTAATATCTGGTTCTAAAAAGCCAAACTTTATTTTAACTTAAGCTTTTGATCATCAAATAAGCACTTGAAGTTAAAACCATTTTTATTGATGCTTTCAGAGGCTGAACAGGAATCATTAATATAATAATAGTTAATAAAAAGTGTTTGTTCTTTTCATTTGTCTTAATGATCAAACCATGTTAAATAACAGCTGTATGTTTTGGGTACGTAATTGTGATGCTTGCTTGCACTTTATGTTCCTGTTGCTTTAGAAGTAAATATTTAAAATATTAATGGTATCTTTCAAGTGCCTGAGGTTCCAAAGAAGCCTGTTCCAGAGAAAAAAATATCTATTCTGAAGAAAAAAGAAGCTCCTTCTGCAAAAGGTATATATAGTTTCTTTATGTTAGCAGACATCTTCTGAATATGTAATTCACAGTATTTTACAGATGTCTTACTTGATATTATTCTTTTCTTTTTGGAGGGGGATCTTCATATGAAATGTTTATACCTCTGTCTATTTTGTTTCATTTCTGTTTTGAAAAGTTTGTGGATTCTTTTTTAACCAAAATAATGTTTTTGAAGTGCCTGAGGTGCCAAAGAAACTTGTACCCGAAAAGAAAGTTCAAGTTCTGAAGAAGGAATCTCCCCCATCTAAAGGTATATGAACTTGTAATTAGTTGTAATCAGAAAAGTATTCTAGGCTTTATTTATCTTCTCACTTGTGTTAAACATTAGGATAGTAAAAGGATTCTTGCTCTTAAAAATTGTGGTTCTTTTTGTTCTGTTGTTTAGTGTCACTGGCTTGTATGTCACGGTGTTTTAGATTCTTATGCCAAGCTCAATTTACAATATCTTACTAAGTTCCAGAAGTGCTGAAGAAACCTGTGCCAGAAGAAAAGATTCCTGTTCCTGTACCTAAGAAGAAGGAAGTTCCACTAGCCAAAGGTATATCAGCTTTTGAATGAATGTATTTTTTAAAATGTTAAAAATGAGTCTTAGCTGACCTTTCATTCTTTAATGTCATGTAAAGTGAAAAATTTTCTGTTCTTGACAGTTGTCCTTTGTTATTTCATTTTATTGATTTGTATAATTGTTTTTGTATCTTATGGTTCTAAAGTTAAATTCTTAAACTACAATAATATTTTTAAAGTGCCTGAAGTACCAAAGAAACCTGTGCCAGAAGAGAAGGTACTTGTCCCAGTGCCTAAAAAAGTGGAAGAACCTCCACCAGCCAAAGGTACAACAGTTTCTTGCTCAACTGTAGTTTTAGTTTTGTTTCTTTAGCTTTACAAGGCTGCAAGTAGCTTTCCCATTTCTTGTACTAATATGTTTGATACAGAACAAGTCACTGACCTATAAACATAGGACCAGGACACTGTATAGTGGCCATTTCTTTTAATCATGAGCACTATGCTTATTCTACATGTTTGTGTCTTGTATTCGTCTTTCGGATATTATATATCTAAATTATTTAGAATTAATGTTTCAGAAACAGACTCTCCAAAAGGTAAACAATGTACCTAAACAGCCAGGCTTCCCCCTTAGCCTTACCACAGCTATTTGTAATGCTGTAGTCTATATGTTTGTGAGTTTACATGTGTATAAGTCTCTGGATAAAATCAATGTGTGTTTTCATACACAAGTATATTTTACTATATTTGTGTAGATATCTTAACAGTTTCAGAGTTATAATTATTATGTTTTATGTTACACTGAGAGTGAATTTCTTAAACAAAAATATCTTTAAAGTGCCAGAAGTGCCCAAAAAAGTTCCAGAAAAGAAAGAACCTGTCCCTCTACATAAAAAGCGAGAACTTCCACCAGCCAAAGGTATCTCTTTTGAACATGTATGTGGATGATATTTTGTATTGTTTCTTTATGTTTATTATTAGAATTTAACTTAAGTCTCTTAGTGGTTTGTGACAAATGTACTTGCTAATTCATACTCTTTTGCTTCTGTGTAAGTTGACTCAGTTTCTATGTTGTATCTGTTTTCTACAATTCAATACAATCTTTGGCATATCAGAAATATCAAGACCTCTCCCTGAAGAGATACCTATTTTTGTTTCTGAAGAAGAAGAGGAAGAAGTTGTTCCAGAAATACCAGCAAAAGGTACACCATTCCTTCTTGAAAATTATCAGCAAACTTTATTCAGTTCATGAGAAATCTTCATCTACATTCAATTGTTTAAAGCTGAATGAAAACCCTTATTATCTCTCTGAATAGATTTGCCTTCGTATTATTGGTGTTTGTGACATTGTTCTGTGGTTTTAGTAGTTTTGATGTTCTAAAAGTAATTGCAAATTTCTTATCAACACCAATATCTTTAAAGTGCCAGAGGTACCTAAGAGAGCTGTCCTAGAAGAAAAAGTACCTGTTGCAGTTTCTAATGTAAATTGCTACAGCTAAAGGTATATCACAATGTGGTGTATGCAATTAATTTTTCTCTCTTAGATTTTCATATTTCAGAGGAACCTCATTTTAAAAATTTATTTATAGTCATGTAAAGTCAGATCCTGGTTCTAGCACCCTGTTGCTCACCTGTAGTGAGCAGTGTTAGGTCTCAGGCAGGGCTTGATTGTCTACTTTATTATTAGCTTCAGTGGGATAAGAATCAAGGTTTGACTGGTTTGCTTGGTTTTGGTTTTAAGTGTTTACTGTGAAATAAACAGTTCTTTGTGATATACAGAACTGTTTAAATTAATGTAAATTTCATTTAAAAAAGTACCTGTAATAATATTTTATGGGTCTTTACTTGAACTTTATTCAATTCAGGGAGATTTTCTGACATGTTCCTTGAGATTATGGTAACATTTCAAGCCAAACTCATATAACTCATAAGCTAAACTCATATAAAAACGCAATAAATCACAACAGATCTATACAAGTAACCAGACTATATACCTTAAATGTGAAATTCAGAATAGAGGCAGACAATTGCAGAGGCCACCCTTTGGTGCTGAGAAAATTCTACTTCAACAGCTGAGTTTTTAGAGAACAAACAAACAAAAAAAGACAATGGAAGTTTTTAATATAAAAAAATAGATGCTACTTATGTTCTACAACCTCTTGTTTGTAGCATACCTTGCTATTATTGTCAGTTATGCTGTCTAATTAAGAACTGGGCAAGAGAGCTAATCCTCATGTAATCATTATATCCAATTGCTCTTGGCTGTTTTCAGGGAGTACAAAAATAACCAACACAGTTTCACTTCTTTTTATTACAGTTGTTTCATTAAAATTGGTGTCCTTATGTTTTATGGTATTAATTTTTATTTATAATGTTGTGATAGTAAAATTTGTCAAATAATATCTTTAAAGTGCCTGAGTTAGCAAAGAAAGCTGTGGCTGAAGAAAAGGTTCCCATTTTTATTCCTGAGAAAGAAGAGGAAACAGTTTCAAAAGAAACTATACTAGCAAAAGGTACATGATCTTTTCTTGTAAGTTATTTGTGAGATCAATTTGATTCATTAAAAATAATCTTTATTTCTTGTTCTAAGTTGTATGTAATTCTCAATAATATTTTTGGGGGAGCATGTGATCTTATTTCATGTTTTTTCATGTCCAACCCCTCTACTCTAAGCAGGGACATCCTCAGCTAGATCAGGTTGCTCAGACCCTCATCAAGCCTGAATGTATCCAGGGATGAGGCCTCCACCATCTCACTGGACATTATGTTCCAGTGTTCCACCACCCTAGAAGTAAAAAACCTTTTTAATGTCAAATCTAAATCTACCCTTGTCTAGTTTAAAACCATTGCCCCTTGTCCTATTGCTACACACCCTTATAAACAGTCCTTCCCCAGCTTTCTTGTAGGCCCCCTTCAGGTACTTGAAGGCTATACACTATAAAGTCTCCCTGGAGCCTTCTCCAGCCTGAACCAACCCCAACTCTTTCAGCCTGATCTTATAAGAGAGTTACCCCAGTCCTCTGATCATTTATGTGGCTCCAGAGCTGGACACAGTCCTACAGGTGAGGTCTCACCAGAGCAGGGTAGATGGGTAGAATCACTTCTCTCAGCCTGCTGGCCATGCTTCTTTTGATGCACCCAGGATGTGATTGGTCTTTTGTGTTGCAAGTTCACATAGATATCCAACTTTCATCCACCAATATCCCCAGGGCTGTTTTAAAGAATGCTATCTTTAAAAGCCATTGTTTCCTAAGAAACCTGCCCCACAAGGAAAAAATGTCTGTACCTATACCTTAGAAATTTAAGCTTCCTCCAGCAAAAGATATGTAAATTAATAACTAGGAAAATAATGTGTTGATAGTCTCATTCAGTATCTTTGTTTATTTTATTTTGTTAATCATGTTGGTTTTATGTCACTGTTGTCTTTCTGTATTAATGTCTCAGAGTGCCTGTCAAATTTCTAGTGAAAATAAGCACTGAAATAATTTAATTTGTTCAAGAAGTCTGACTATGGATATAAAGTGTCTTTTGTTTTTATTTTGTTTAATCTTCAATTCATTTAAAATATATTATGCAAATCAGTTCTTATTTCATTATGTCTGTATGTGTATGTTGTCATTTGTCTTTCTCCTGCTACTGGCAATTACATTCTTACAATAAAATAATGTCTTTAAAGTGCCTGAGATGCCAAAGAAAGCTGTTCCTGAAAAGAAAGAACCTATTTGTAAAAAGGTGCCAACTCAACCAGCTGAAGGTATTGAAGTTTGTAAATGCTGTTATCATTAATAGATAACATTCTTCATACAAGTTGAGTTTAACAGGGGACATTTTAATATGTCTGTCTTGTATTACATTTGTCATTAAACTATGTGTTTGTTAGTAAGTTTCTGTTCTGCTGTTTGTAATCTTCTGGGTTTGTGTCTGTTTTAAAATTTTGCAAAACACTGAGGGTACATCCTATCTTTAAAGTACCCAAGATGCCTAAGAAGGTTGCTCCTGAAAAGAAGATGCCTCTTGCCCCCCCTGAAAAAATTGAGATTCCATCTGCAAAAGGTATATGTACTCTTGATTATCATTAATATTTATGCTTAAAGTACTCTTGACCTTCTTTCTAACTTTTGTCTTTGTTGTGTGAGTTTTCTCTTTGGATTTGTGTTAAAACTCTTAATTATCAATGTTTGCATTGTAGAATGCTACAGATTTTTGTGTTTTTTTTACTTATGCTGCTTTAAGGTATTTTTTAAAAACTCCTAAAAGAAATCCATGTTTTTAAAGTCCCTGAGGTTCGTAAAAGAGCTGTTGCAGAAGCAAAATTGCCAGCTGTTGTGCCCAAACCCAAAGAACCAAAAACAACTAAAGGTACAAATATATTTCATCTTATTCCTCTAATTTTTTTTTTTCTCCTCATTCCTAATGTTTTCTATATTATATATACAATTTCAGGAGCATGTTCTTATATTTTGCTGTAACTTGTGGTTATGTGCATTTTCTGTTCTCTGTGCATTATTTTGACTAACTGTTAAAAAAAAAAAAAAAAAATTAAAAGGAAATAAACTGTAAGGTAATAATGATAACATTGTTTCTAAAGTGCCTGAAATATCCAAGAAACTTGTCCAGAAAGAAAAAGTTCTTGCTTCTGCTCCTGTGGTGAAGTATGGGTACGCATATGAAGAGTATGAGAAGTATGAGACTTACGAAAGTATTGAAGAGTTTGAGAAGGTTCAGGAAACTGAAGAAATTGAGGCATATGAGGAACCTGAAGAACCTGAGGGATATAAAGAGGTTCAGGAACAGGAATATGAAGAGGAGGCTGAGGAGAAAGAAGATGTCTATGAAATGTACAAGTTTAAGGAGAAGGAAGAGGTCTATGAGAAATATGAGGAGATATATGAGGAGGCTTATGAAATTCAACCAGCTATAGGTATAACAAGTAATAATTTCTTTATTCTTATAGTTTGTTGAGTTCCCAGCTATTGCTTAAGCCTCCTTTGGCTGTTTATTGGTATTTTCCCTTGTTTGTAGTCATACATTTGTCTGTTGCTGGTAATGATAAAACTATTTAAAAGTCATTTCTCTTGTACTCCTTCCTAAAGAATTCTTCACTTCAGAGTGGAATGGGAGGATTCCCCCTTCTGACTGCCCAAGAGTGAGCTAGTGTGTATCTGATACTAGCAAAGTCAATTATAATTTTCTGCTCAGTTCATCTTCAGCTTGAGATTAATATTTTTATGCACCAAAATTTGTTTCTTTTGCCCACTTTAGCTCCTGTAAATTACAGAGATGTTAAAAGTCATGTAGGATCTTAATTCTCAACATTTAAATTTATAATACTAGGATTCCTCATGACAAACAAATTGCATCTAAAACATAGCAGACAGTTGTACACTGATGTTCCTTAGCTTTCATTGCTCAAGAACTCTAAGAGGCTGTTCAATTGTCTCTGCATAAATTATGAGATTGTTCCTCTTCAAATGAGTGTTTGCTCTGCTTGCTGTCTTTGTGTCTGTTGTAATTTATCATAAATAAAGTAAAATACATCATGCTATTTTTTTAAGTGCCTGAGGTGCCTAAAAGACCTCTGCTGGGAGAAAAAGTACCTGTTCCTGTGCCTAAAAAAGAAGCTCCACCAGCTAAAGGTACATCAGCTATTAGATAAAATTAAAAGCACAGCCTTCTGCCAAAGTCTTTGAATCCCCAAATCCATTAATTTACTATTCTAGTTTGACTGAGACCCTTAAATTTATTTCACATTGCAGTCAAAGAAAGATATTAAGTTAAAAAAAAAAACCCCATTATTTCTTTAACAAATGAAAACTGAGATAAATTGCTTTCTGAGGACAAGGTAAGTGCAGGCAGGACCCTCCATATTTAATTTGTGCCATCACATTGAGTGGTATTTTATAAGTAATGATTTAAAACAAATAGATGAATACACTAATAAATGTCTCGAGCTATAGCAGAATAGCAGAGCTATAGCACCATTCTGTAGTTTCCTACAGAATCCTAAAAAAGTAGAACTTTCTTCAAGCTAATGGTATGCTGGAGTGCTTACAACCTAAGTGTTCTCTGTATCAGGCTTTACAACAGTTAAATGTCATTAATAGCAGTTGTCATTATATGCTAGTAGAATTCCTATACTAACAGAGCACTTAATTTGCTAGAAATTAATCTGGTGTTACCTTTTATAGTTGTCTCTCATACAAATTATTGGAATGAAATCAGTAGGAAAGAGTCTGAGTTTCTTGAGGTTGTTTTGGGGTTTTTTTTGCATAAAGAGTTGCAGTTAGTTGATAAGAAATTAAAACCTTACCTGGTTTGTAGATCTGATAGTTCATGAAACTTAATTGTTAAGGCTTATCCTGGTCAAAAAACACACAAGAACAGTGTTTTTCTTTCAGGGGATACTGACAATTCTAGATACATAAATCCAAGCAAAATAGTTTGGATGGGTGGCCTGCAAGGTCACCATTCAATAGCAATTGAGGACACTATTTTATATTTTTCTAAGTTTTCTGACTCTTTGCATTGTTTGAATTTTGTTGAACTTTTATTCTTACCTAATATTCATATTGTAAAAATTATTTTAAAATACCAATATCTTTTAAGTGCCAGCGGTGACAAAGAAGCCTGTTCCAAGAGAAAAAGTACCGACTGCTCTTTCTAAAAAAGAAATTATTCCACCAGTTAAAGGTACACTTTCTCTTCATTGTCCTCATGAATCATGAACTCTGATTTCAGTCTTCATTTCTTTGTTATTTGTTGAGAAAACTGTGCATATATCCCTGCAGTATGTTTTTTTTCAACTGTTTGTGATTGAGTCCTCTTTTCACTGTTGTTTTCCTTTGTTGAAAGTATGTGATAGTTGCTTTAAATGTTATATGTTCTGTCATTAAGCTACACATGAAAATCATACAGAAAAGAAAATTTTTACCTCTTCAGAAAAAGATAGGGATTCCACCATCCAATTGTATGGCCATCTTTCAAGAATATTTTTTAATACGTTATTCTTCTGTCTAATCTTCAAAATTAACATAGATGTTATTTCACAAAGCATTTAATCCTTAGTTATCTCATTAATTTTCCTTGTTAGATTTGCTGTTTTTCTTTCTAACTTCTTCTGTAAAACTTGGGAAGACCTAAAAGTAAATTATATCTTAAAGGGCCAGCTGTTCTTAAAAGAACTGCCCCTGAAGAAAAGAAACCTACACATACACCTGAAATAGAAATTCCACCAATGAAAGGTAAAGGAAACTTTGATATGATGTTTCAGAGAAAGGAAATATTTGTGTCATTTTTCCCAACTCACATCTTCTAAAATTACCCTTACATTCCTTACACTATGATGAGTATGTACTCTCTAAGTACAGATCCATCTCTCAGTGATAAATTGAAAACTCTGAGGCAAACATTTCGATTATGTGCTACACATGTGCTAAACAGTAAATATATTATGAATGAAAACATGCTGGGGAGGTACATACTACCGGTATGTAAACCTTCAGTGCTTTTTTTTGTAATACAGTTGTGAATTTAGACTGTGGTTTTGAGGCCAATACATTGGTCATGATATTGATGGAGAAGTAATAGGGCAAGAGCTAGTAAATTAAAATCATTAAAGCTGTTACACAATATCAGAAGGAAAATAATGACAATACAGTGAGAGAAGCAAATGTCTTATGCACTTTGAGAGCAGAAATTATAAATTTCTTCACGGAAGTAATTGTTCCAGCAAGACAAATACAGAACTGTATAGTTCATTCTCAGAAAGGCATAGTATTTAGGACCTCAAAAGAACTTCATTTTCTTGGTTTATCTGTTTGGGATTTTAAAGTTGAAAATTATTTTGAGGTTACTAAAAGAAAGTTAATATCTTTGAAGTTCCTGAGTTTCATAAGAGACCTGTCCTTGAAGAGAAATTACCCACCATTATTCCTAGAGAAGAGGAACCTCCTTTTTATGAAGGTACATCAATGACATATATACCAAACAGTACAGTATAGTGAATATATCAACTTGTGCTCTAGATTGTGCTGTAAAAGATAAGACACTTTAGTTTTATTTTAACATTTTTTAAATTGATTTATTTTTTCCTTTAATAATAGAAGAAAGAAACACAAATAAGAAACTAAGTTTCTGATCAAGCAGAGTACTTTAGCCACATTGGACCAAAGAAATTAACTTAAATAGACACTGGTTTAAGAACCATCCTGAGTAACAATTAATTTATATAGAAATTCAATTACTAATTCTAACTAAGAGGAAAATAAAAAATGAAATATTCTGTAAGCTTGTATTTTCTAATTTGGAGGTCACTTCTGTCACTAGTAGGTAAATTATGAGGTTGAAATAAGATATTTTAATACTTTATGTACAAACACCTCTTTGTCCATATGCATGTTGTGCATTTTTGAATTATAAGTTGTTTTTCTAATCTTGTCTTGTAAATTATATTAAAATATGTAAAATAAACTAATATCTTTAAAGAACCTGAAGTTTACGACATTCAAACAGAAGAAAAAATCCCTGTTACCATTCCTTGTGAACCAGAAGCTCCAGAATCTAAAGGTATTCCACCAGTCTATAAAGTGATACAAATTATTTGTCTTCATAATTCCATGTGCTAACCTGTTATTTAATGTGTTCATTGTTAATGTTTCCTTAGATGCTATGTGTCTGACATTGCTTCTTTGTTACTTACGTTTTGTATATTATAATGTTCTTTAAAAAATATAATATCTTTGAAGTACCTGCAGTGACAAAGAAAACTGTGACACTGAAGAAAGTACCTGCTGCTGTACCTACAGAAGAAGCTCCTCCAGGTAAAGGTACATAAGCTCCACATTGATTTTCTTTAGCCTCTTTCAAATGTGGTGTTCCAAAGAGAAGCTCAACATACTTATTTTTCTTGAACAATATGAACAGGTGCTATATACACTGTTTTGAATTCTTGTTGTAAGAGTAAACTTTGTTCCCTTTTGTCTATAAAGGAAGCATACATATTGGGAAATCAAAGATAACATTACCAAACAATCATTTTGCAGACATGTGCAAAGAATTCTAAAAATATTTCAGATTTTTCTATATACGTTAAACTAATGAACAATTAAGACAGAAAAAAAAAATCATCATTTCGGAAAACAAAATCAAGGAACATTGTTCTTATTTTTGTCTTCTATTATAGACTCCACAGACAGATTGATATATCAACTTAGAATTAAAAAATGAGACAAAGAAAATTAGTAAAAGGGAAATTCATAGCAGGGCCAGGGATTAACCTTATATTTTTGCCTTCTTGTCTCATGTTCTATTTCCCAAAATACTTTCTCAGACAATTATTTTTATTTTTTTTATCTAAAAGGTTGTGGCAGAAGCTTGTTTGCAGAAGCACTCTTTGCAGTTGCATTAGGGGCTCTAATAAAATTTTAAGCTTTAAACTTTTTTATTAATTGCCTTTTGTTTTCTATATAAATGCTTAAAATGAACTAATATCTTTAAAGTGCCCACAGTCACTAAGAAAGCTGTTCTAGAAGAAAAAGTGCCTGTTGCTGTTCCTAAAAAAACAGAAGCTACTCTTGTGCATAAAAGACCAGAATCTCCACCACCAAAAGGTACTTTGGTAGCCTGATAGAAATGAGGTTTTTTTCCTGATAACGTCTTTTCTGTTTGTTACATCATTTCTGATTCAATACTTCATGGTCCACTTGTGTCAGATTTGTGACATTTATGTTGTATGTGTTGCTTTTCCTGTTTATCAACTCATTTGTAAGTCATAAAATGAAAATTAATACCAGTAAATATCTTTCAAGTGCCTGCATTTCCCAAGAAAATTATTCCTGAAGAGAAACCTGTTGCTCTGCCTAAAAAGCCAGAAACCTACCCTGCCAGAGGTATAGGTCAACTTATAATTTCCTTCTCATCTTTCTTCAAGTTTCTTCTGTCCCTTATTTTGTTGTTGTTAAATCATGAAGTTTGTCTGTATCTTCTACCCGAAAGTAATCTATTGTAATGTCACAGAAAATCTACCAGAAACTGGTAACAGGAACTAAAAATACGGAAAGCTTTATCTCAGTCAGCACACAGTGAGACCTACAGAACATTTTCATAAGTTCTTATAAGTACTGTAACAGCCTCAGAAATTCTATCAACATTCAAGAAAGAAGTATGTATGCTTCCTCTTTCAAACTGCTGATGTTGAACTTGGAAGTCAATTGATTTAATTTTAAATGAAAGTATCATTGAGCACATAAACCACTTGTTACATTCATTCAAATATTTTAGCAGTCTGTCTGAACTAAGTCTGTGTGCCATGTGAAAAGTTATTTGCCAGAGAGATAGAAATACAGAGACTTTTCAGAATATATAACTGTTGTCAGAGTATCCTTATACATCTATTTGGTTTGTCTCATTCCTGTACTACGTGTTTTGGTTTTTGTAATTCTTAAAAGTACTCTAATATCTTTAAAGTGTCCAAGGTACCTAAGAAGTCTCTCTCAGAAGACAAAGTAATGTTACTGTGCCTAAAAAGCCAAGAGTAACACCACCTGAAGCTATATATGTCAATATATATGTGTCAATAATGGTGACTCTCTGAGGAGATTTCTGTTTCTCTTGGGCAGTAGGGTTTACAATAGAATAAAACATTACCATTTATTTCTCATTTATAAAAAAGTCCTAGTAGTATGTAATATACAACCTTTCTTGCATGAGATATCTCTTTTTATATTTAATCTTCTGTTTCTTTCTAATACTATTCTTGTGAGACTTTCTTCTTAACAATTTTTATATTTTTAAATGCCATAAATATAATGAATACAAATGTTGTTTTCTTTTAAGTGCCTGAGGTAGCCAAGAAAATTCCAAGAGAGGAAGTCCCCATTGCTATGCCTAGGAAACCAGAAGCACCACCAGCCAGAGGTATGTTACACTACAGAAAACTAAAATTTGGAAGTGTAAAAGACTTCCTCCTTGATCATGCTAATTAGGTTTTTTAATTGTTTCTGTTATCCTCCAGTTTAGGGCGTTTTTTTCTGAACACAGTTCTATGTATGCTACTGTTTTGAAAACTCTTCTTTTTGAATCCTAGATGTAATCAGTGTACTACTGTGTTAGAAATACTGATGTGGCTGGGCAGAGATGACATGAAACTTGAGAACCATAACAGAAATCTTAGAGACAAACAGGACCTCTGTTAACTGAAATAATCCTGACAGTAAAATACTACACGCAAAAGAGAATTTAATAATTTCAAAGTATAGAATAAGTGATCCAGATGTGTCACACAGGAGAAAACCTTCTGTGCACAGAAGAAAAAATTATACCAAGAAGTCACAATACATAGAAAAATGTGGCAAAGAGTACAGAATGGATGTCAGACTTAGTCAAATGGAGATTCAGGAGGTGGTTGAATAAAATGGAAAAATAATGTCATATAGAAGAAGGAACTCCAAAAGACCCTGTGGTATTTCCTCAGATTTTTAAGGGACATACAAGACCTTATATCAATAAATATGTCAAATCAGTAGCTCGATTAATAACCTCCATAAGTTGCAATTTCTACTTTAAAAGTACTGAACATAGCTGCAAAATTCCATATAATAACTGAAAATAATATATTTATTTAAAGTGACTGAAGCATTACAAGAAAGTAGTTACAGGAGAGAAATTCCAAGTAGTTCTGCCTAAAAAGCCAGAAATGTCACTAGCTAAAGGCATATGTCATTAATAGAACCATGGCAATAACTTCTCTTACCTTCACTGATAAGTCCTTTTTTGATACTAATTCTCCATCTTTCTATCTTATAAATTGTGATTTTTTTGTATTTCATTTTTGGGAGCTGCCTCCTCTCAAATGACTCTTGATCAAGTTTAAGACAAAAAAGTGTAGTTGCTAAAGGGTATTATGTTTAATTATGTTACCTGGTGTCCTTTTGTTTGTTTCTTTTTCCACTGCAATGCTATTTAATAATCTTAAAATTCTTAGTAATACTATAATTATTAATTTTAAAGTGCATAAAGTGCCCAGAAAGAAACAGATGAGAAAATACCACTTGCAGAGCCTAAAAAACCCAGCAATTACCCCTTGAAGTTCCAAAACCACCATAACCTCCACCACTTATAGGCACATGTGCAGTACTGATAAAAGTGCAGAGATTTTAATGTTTCTCTAAATATAATCTTTTTGAAGTTTGTGTTATCCTCCTTCTAATATTTATTCTAATATTTATAAATGTTACAAATTCTGTTGTTGTCTTCACTTGTGAATAGCTCCCAGTAAGTAACAAAGGCGATTAATGGTGTGCATCAAGCTGTATGAAAAAAATGCAGACTATTTGTAACAGTTGTTTTTTTCTGATGCTGTTTGATATTTTTTTGTCTTGGAGCTATTGTCACCTTTTAAATTCCTATTCTTCAAGTTCCTGAAAGTAAAACAATTAAATATCTTTAAAGAACTTGAGGTGCCGAAGAAAGCTGTTCCAGAAAAGAAAATACCTGTGCCTAAAATACCAGAACCTGAGGTTGCCCCAGAACCAGTAGCTGGACCTGAAGAACCTCTACCAGAGAAAGGTAAATATCAACCCTAATAACAAAAGCAATATTTTTCCTCTTTAACATAGTGATTTTCCAGGCCTTCTGTTCTCTGAGATTCAAAGTTATACTTGTTCTATGTATCTACAAATTTATGTGAAACAGACATACATGGGTCTTTTTGAAGAATAGTGACAAATCTTAGATGTCTGAATTGCCCGTATTTTATACTTCAGTTCTTGCTTTTTTACTAATCATTCTTAATATTCTACCCACTTGGGTTGATGAAAAAACCACACCTAATACCTTGAAAGTCATAACAGTGGAAGAAAAGTACCTATTCTACTATCTAAGAACAGAAGATATCAATGTAATTGAAACACCAGAAGCCCCCCCAAGAAAAATTAGGTGCCATCACTGATAATTCTTGAAAGACTCTTCAACTTACTACCTGCAGTGTTATTAATATCTTTTGTCCTGTCCATTCTGTTTATAATTATCATGGATTTTACTTACAGCTCAAGTTACACAGTGCAGATGTCCACTTGTGTATGGAGGTGGGAGGCTTGGCAATGGTGGGTGTGGTGTACATCTGACATAAAAGAGAGAAAAACAAATATGTGATATATTAATCATAAAATGGCCAACATAAATGATTGACCCCTGATATGGCTTTAATGTTTTCATTAAAATTGTGATTTTGTTTCATGATTCACTTACATTTGTTAAGATTGTCAATGAAGTTGTTAAATTTAGAACTAATATCTTTTATGTACATGAAGTGGACAAGACAACTTTCCCAGAAGAGGAAGTACCTCTTCCAGTTTCCCGAAAACCAAAAAAACACGCAACACCAAAGCCTCAAGGAGTAGAACCTGAAGAAGCAGAATCTACTAAACTGTCCCAAAAAGAAAAGCCTGTTGTGGCATCGCAAAAACGAGAGCATGTTGTGGCATCCAAAGAGCCCAAGATTGTTTTACCACCCCAAAAAACAGAATCTCCTGTGGCATCCCAAAAAACAGAGCATGTTGTGGCACCTGATAAACCAGAGTTTGTTGTGATACCTGAGGAACCCAAACCTGATGTGGCATCCCAAAAGCTAAAGCATAGTTTGATGACCCCAAAGCAAAAGCCAGTTGTGGCATCGCAAAAACGAGAGCATGTTGTGGCATCCGAAGAGCCCAAGATTGTTTTACCACCCCAAAAAACAGAATCTCCTGTGGCATCCCAAAAAACAGAGCATGTTGTGGCA
>JANHGL010026400.1:15122-38149 GCA_024611195.1 Ceyx melanurus | reverse complement strand
TGTCCAATAGAAACAACATTTCTCAGAGAAGATTGTCATTGCTTTGAAACTTATTTTTATGGCAATATAATGGAATTTGAATGCAATATACTCAAGTGAATACAGCTGTTTCTGTCTTGGCTGAAGGAAAACACTAGTGCATCCTTTCAGATGTTCAGAGTGCTCTGTGGTTTAGAAAATGTGGGATTTTTGGGGGTAAAACTTGGTAGGTACTGGCATCTGATGAAAGAGGGGTTCTTAAACAAGATATTCAGCTTTGGTTTTACTGTTTTGCCCAGTTCAATGAACAAGTCCAGATGAGACAGAGACTTTAGCTTTAGTATAACTGTTTTTTTTTTAACAAATAACAGAAAAAACCCTTCTTGTTTCTGTTTTTTTCCCCTTCTCAGCAGTGCTCTCAGTTTGATCCTATACTGAAATTAACTGCTTATAAAAAAACAAAAAAGCCACCATTTTTTGGGCTGGTGTTCCTAAGTCTAGGTCTTTAAATACAGTTCTGAATAAAGCCTTGCAAGTTCAAGGAGGTTTTATTGTAGCACCCTTACAGCTGGTTTTGTATCTGAGTGCAAAATGATCTGTTTCCTGATACCAACATAACAATGTTGCTTCTATCAGTACTGAAAAATGATGTGTTTTTTCCAGGAGTGATGGAGAATTTCAGTGCTAACAATTTAATGTACTGAAATGTCATGCTGAGAGGATACTTGTATCGAATCCCCGTGGTCCTCCAGAAGATTTTTGCCTAGTGTTTTCTAGAACTAGTTAGTAAGAGTATCACTGGTGTCTCTACTAGCATTTAGGGACCATGATTTTCATCGTGGCATTAGGTAGACTTGGTCTCCATCCCTCCTCAGACTTCACATCCTTTGGGTGCTTTCATTACATTTAAGAGGTCTGAGAGATCTGAAATCCCTGAGTGCTTTGCAGAAGAGGGAAGCTGAAGGAGCTGGATGTGAATTCCATGGCTGAGCTACTCAGCAGTGGGTTGTCTTGCTGGGTTGTTTGCCAGCAGTGAAGAGGCAGAGCAATGCTGCCAGCCCTGTCCATCCCCTCAGGGCTAGGTGAGGCTGCTGCATTGACTCAGCTCTGGAGGTAGGGAAAGGGATGTTAAAAATTCCAGCAGACTAACAGGTGTTCTTGGCTAAGAAGGACCTTGGTGGTGTGGACTCCATGGTGTAGGGTACATCTACATGGCAGATGGATGAATTATTATTCAGGTAAGAGATACATGGGCATAAATACCAAATTATTTGACACTAGCAAGCAAATTCACACAGTGGGAGAGCCACAGTGCTGCTTTCTTCTTGTTTTTTTGGGTGGTGGCTTTTTCCTCACTTAGAAAGTGATAAGACCTTTGGGATTTACCTCTTAATGCCTATGTAGTTGTACATTAAAATGCTATAAAGTGTTAATTTGCCTGTAGGAGGAGAGATTTGGTGCTTTCCTTGCAGAGAGAGTTCCACCCAGGTATGTTGCTAAAAGACTAAGGATTGCAGCTGTTCACCTGGAGGTGTTTGAGAGAAGGTAGAGTACCTGAGACATCAGGGCAATTAACCAAACTTCAAAATGACTCTGAAGATGTACCCAGATTTCCAGTGTTGAGAACTGTCCAATTATCTAGTCATCATTTGGAGCTTCAGCTACTAATTGCACTACAAAAATTACTTTCTATTCAGATTCTTTATAATCAAATGAAAAAAACCCCT
The DNA here is from genome assembly GCA_024611195.1 of Ceyx melanurus. Taxonomy (NCBI): domain Eukaryota; kingdom Metazoa; phylum Chordata; class Aves; order Coraciiformes; family Alcedinidae; genus Ceyx; species Ceyx melanurus. The sequence continues at coordinate 36,443 of JANHGL010026400.1, read as the reverse complement.
CACTTCAAATAATGGGAATGATCTTTCTTCTGTAATTGTAAATCTTGCTTTTAAAAGACAAGGAGTTTGAAATAAAAAATGTAATTTTTCAAATGTCAGGGGTGTCTGTCTTAGTGGGATCTTCATGGGATTTACACTCTTGTTTGCTCATATATAGTTTTAAACTTGGGTTGGTATTTAATCTGACTTCATGGTGTGTGTTTTTAAACCAGAGCTACATACTTTGCAGGACATTATTTGATAGGCAACCTTTTATTTAGAAGTCAGGTGCTTCTAAACCTTTTCCTGAATAATAAAATAATTAGTTTATTCCCCATATTTTGGTAGAACAAATACCCAGGCTTCTCAGAGAAAATATCTTTTCTTGCAGTCTGAAGTCACATAACTGCTTCAAGAAGCCTTGACAGACATGAGATAGTGGTGAATTTTTGAGTTTGCTTTTTCAGACTTAGAAGTCTGCCAGAGTTCTTTTAGCTGTTAATGACTTGCCAACCCAAACCCAATTTCCTTTAAAGGAGAATAAACTACAGAGCTCAATGAAGCAGCTCCCACTTTTTCAAGGAAATAGTGACTCAGAAGCATTTTACATACCCTTCAAAACTCAGGGTGCCATTTTCTTTAAGCTCCTTATGCTTCCTCCCAAAGTGTCTTTCTGTCTCTTGACCCAGCAATGACTTGTTCATTTTTAGCTCCTTTCCTACTCAACATTTTGGGTTGTCAATGATGAAAAAGCATTTTTAATTTTATCAGAAAGCAATTTGGGATTATGTGTTCCTTGCTTACAGGATTCCATTCACAAATTTAATATGAAAATTGCCTTGCAATTTAATCATAGAACATCTGGGTGTTACTTGGAGAACTGTGACTTTTCAGAATTTCAAGACAAGAAATAACATTTTGTAATCATTGTAAATAGAATTATTATCACAGCTGCTGTTTAATCTGTGAGTGGCCCAGTCCTCTGCTTATGTTTCTATTCACCAAGGGCTGGGAAATAACACCCCAGTCACTCAGTGGGAATGCATTTTAAGAAGGGTAGCTATCCAGGGAAATGCATTTGTGATTCACCAGAAAAGGAAAAAAATAGGGTTTGGGCAAAGAACTGGAAGGGAGAGCTTTTGATTTTGCCATGGATTGGTTGGCATTGGGAAAACCAGCTTGGGTATAGTTAATGTTTGGTCTCTAGAAAACAAATCCTTGTTTGCCTCTTGCTGGACCAGTATGTAATGAACAGCTAATGTTGCAGTGACTGCAGAGGCCAATTTCTCTGATAGCTGTATCATATCTGATGTAATATCAGGCAGTCCACAGAAATGATGTGCCTTGTCACATACTCTGTAGCTCATAAAAATATCAGTTTTCATCAAAGCATAATAAAAAGAACATAGAAGACAAAATGAGCTGCCCTGCAGCAATTTATCTTGGTCACTGTGTTGAGGATTTGTAAAGAGCACCTACTTTTTATACACTGACATGTTGCTTTGACTGCAGCTTTTCATTTTCCATGTGCAGGTTCTTTAAGGAATACTGTTGTATTCAGACAGAAACATCAATTTTGTGCTTATTTGTTTTTGGCATAAAAACCTCTTTCAGTAATAGAAACAATGCATTTTTCTGTTCTCTCTGTTTGCAAATAACATCCAGTACTGTATTTTGCTTGTGTTACATCTGGTTTGTTCACTTTTTGCTCAAAAATATTGTCAGAAAACGACAAGAAATCAGTTGTTAGAGTAAATACAGAGTGAGTTTGCACTCCAGGCAGATGCACCTTGAATACATGTGACATTCTCTTCATACATGTGACATTTTCTTCTTATTTCAGGCCCTGTGCAGAGTCGGATGCAGTTCCCCTCTGGCTACAGCTCCCATCCTCCAAACTATAGTGTGCCCTCAGGACACTATTCCCAAGTGCCCAATAAAGCTGCTGCTTCCCATCTGGATAATCAATACAGAGCCAGTTACTATCCTACTTACTATTCAGCACCAGCACAACATGGGATGACACCTTCTGTGGGTACCAACGTGTTGAATACACAGGAATCCCAGCATTTGTACAACAAGAATCCTCCCCTTGCAGTGGGCTCAGCTGAAGGACCTCTTCAAGGAGCAATATCATCTGCATCCTATTTGCATACCAGTGCTCAGCCCTCATACTCAACATTTGCTGATCACTACAGCACTTCTGTCAGCTCTTCAGTTGCATCTCAGGGATTTGCCCTTAATTCTGATCACTACACCATGCCTGGAGTTTCTAGTGCCCTGTATCCTAATGTTCCCTACCCTCCTGTGGCTGCTGGCAGTGTCTATGGGCAGGGATTTACCTCCCAGAGCCTACCTGCTGTTGGACACTTCAAAGAGACAAATACAGCTTCTAGCCAGAGTACATCAGTACCTCATTCACTTCAGCAGCACCTTCCTGTGGGATATAACACAACATCATCAACTCTTTCACCTGCTCAGTCTGTTCAGGACAACCTCTCCAGGAGTCTCACTGGATCAGTTGCTAAAGTAAACAACCAAATAAATACAGGTATGGGGTTTGGTTTTTTTTAAAGGATAGTGAACTTCCAGGTATGTTTGGGAAACATCCAGAAATTTGCTGAGTGGTTTTTGCTCGTTCACTGTGTGAAATTCTGTGTGGGAATTTGGAATTCTGTCCTTATTGAAGCTTTTCTCATTTGGTTGCCCCAATCCTCTTAATAGCAGCTAATCATAAATCACTGACAGGTTTCTATGGAGAGATGCAGGAAAATACACTACTTGTGGAATTTTTAATGTGAGTGGCCTTGGCAGGGAGTATTTTCATGCAGCTTTGAAGGAATGCAAAATTTCTGAAATACTATTAATCACAGAGAGACTTTAAAGAACTCTCTAGCTGAAAAAGGAAAAATAAAGTCAGGATCTAAGGTGATTAGTCAGATTTTACTTAAATCAACACACACTTTTCAGAAAGTTAAAAAAAAATAGAAGCCTACATGGATTTAGAGGTGTGCAAGTCCCTCACATGGAAACTTCTTGCCCTCCCTCTGAGGGAGTGAAATAATGCAGTAAAATTTTCCTTTTCTATACCGTTGATTTTCTCACTTCATGTTGTTTTGGCTTGTGCAAGACTGTTCCCTTGTTCTGCTGAGAGATAGTGGACAGCTGTAGAATGTTTCCTTTTTCTTGGAGATATTTCAGATAGAATTGAACACTGGAGTTGTTTCAGGAGTCCTTGTAGCTGAAGGTTTGCTATGACAAGGATGTGGGAAACAACATGATTTTGTTAATGGGAAAGCTTTGCTTGGGAAAACCAGCTAAGCTTAAATCAAGCTGATCTAATCTGTATCAGGGTGTCACTGGGATTGAGTTTTATGTTTATTGCAGCCTGAGAAAGCTCTTGGATTCTCATGGTGGGAATGTTGAATGGGCTGATTGGCCTTGGCTTGGATAAGCTGATGGGAAACTTGCATTATAAACTGGTGTTCAGTCCAGCTTTGTTTTGAGCTAAAGCACACCATCCTAAATTGATCAGTACTTATGATAGGGTGCAATCATTTGACTGGCTAGAGGTAAAAAATTGATAGCAAAATTACCATAAGTATAGATTACCTCGTGATGATTCTTACAACTTTGGTCTTGGTTACTTATGGCTTTCAAAACTTTCCAGGGAAGTGTGGAAAATACAGTAAACCCATAAAAAAAAACCAAACAACAAACCCTCTCTGCTACAAAACCTGGGTGCACACACTAATGTCAGAAAAAACTTCCCTTGTTAATTGCATATCTTGCTTGAGGAAGCTGTGTAGATACCCTAACAAGTCTACAAGGCAGAAGGTGCAGAAGCAGAGGTTATGACAAGTGAATTTCAATAGAAATTTTTGGAGAAATAGATACTATAATTTTTAACAGTTGTGAAAAATTTCTCAAAGGGATGCTATCACTTTGATCAGTACAAACAGTTAATTTTGTTCTTCCTTAATTTCTGTGTCTCTTTACTGACTAGTGTTGGTGAAATTTCCTTCCTATTCATTTTTTTAGCAGCTTGATCTGTCAGGTTGTGGGGGTTTTTTTTTAGCAAGAATCATAATGTGATTATTTTTTCAATTCATAAAGTGCAACTCTTAAAAATGAACTTAATTGAAGTTAGATTGTCCATATTTGTTAGGAATTTAAACTGGACTGTGTTAAATCTCTCCAAGCACTAATCTGATTTTTTTTAAGCAGATTATATCTAGTCCAGATGTTCAAAACACATCAGAAGTTCTGTGGGATACTCAGGGCTGACTGGAACAGATTGCTTGGAATATGGGTCTCATAACTGAGTACCAAAGTTGCCAAGTGCCAGCCCTGTGAGGGGGGCACAGTGCTGGTTCTGCTGCACAGTTGGCTCAGGATTCCTGCCTGGGGGAGAAACACTGAGAGGGAGTATCCCACATGGACTGCATTCCTCTTACCTGGGAAAGCCTGGAGTTGTGGGGATGGAGCAATTTAGTTTCTGGTTGATCTTTATCTTAATAAATCATTATCTTAAGAAATCATACTTTCATTTTTCCTGTCAGTTGTTAGAGTAATTAATTCATCCAAATGAAGTTTGAACATAGGTATTTAATTGAAAAACCAATCAACTTTTCTATCTATAGTTGTATGAAGGCATCTCTCTGGGAAGTACTGCCCTGTTTGTTGGAGTTACTGTGATTGCTTGCAGTGGGTCATTGTGCAGATACAAATGCTCCTGTGTTCTGCTCTTTTCAGGTGGTGTGGATTCTTCCCAGCCCGTGCCCTCTGGGAGCCAGAGCATTCCATTTACCAAACCTGGGGCTGGAACATTTGCTTCCCCAGCTGGAATCTCCTCGGTGAGGACACCTGCTCCAAGCCTTGCTGCAAAGCCACACTCTTCACCTTCTGTCACACAGTCACCAGAGCTGGCCCTTCAGGAAGGTACTAAAAGGGATTGGGGAGTTCAAGTACAGGTTTCTGCACATGAATGCTGGAGGCTTTCTCCTCTGCTTTTATCTGAGTACATCTCTTCTATCTCATCAGGCTCCCTTGGTGCTTTTGTTTTATATCACCCTGGTTCTAGCTTCTCTTAGCTCTTCTGTTTGATTTCTTTCTGGCCATCTATCATCTTTGGCTTGTTTGTCTTGTTGGCAGTTTTGCATTTCTCTTCATCAAAAAGACCTTCTAATTGCCTTGTTCTTCTAAAAAGTTGCTTAGTATTTTAACTTCTTGGAAGAAGTCTGTATTGAAAAATGAGGGATAAACTGGCAGTTTGCATTGGGAGACAGAACAGGCTTGAGAATTCAATTCTGAACTGTTATTCCCTATCTGTAAGCTCCTGTGGAAAGCTGCTGCAAGAGCCCTCATGGGGGAACAGAGGAGTTTTTGTATAAACTCCATCATTTTCTGACACTGGGAGCCTCTTGACAAGGAATCAGTTGGGTCTTGAACCTTCTTCAGCCTTGCCAATTCTGCCCTGATGTTTTGACTCACCTCTTGACTGCTACATATTTCTGTGTCTTGTATTCCAAATCTAGTTTACTGCACTGTTTGTTGTTCTGTTTGGGTTTTTTTGGTTGTGTTTTCTGAACTTAAAATTCTTAGAGAAGAACACTCTGTGTGTGAGGTAGAATTAGGCATTAATTTTGTCCAGAACAATGTCATGTGCCTAGTGCTCAAAATCATTATCAAGAGTCTATGTGACCAGTGACTGGAAAAGGGGGAGTTTTAGTAGAAGGTTGTTTGTTTTCAAAAAAAAAACCCCATTCCAAAGTCTCCCAAATAGCAGGAGTAGAATGACTAGTTCAGTCTTTCTCATCTGCTCATGTTTGGAATGTCTGCACTGTTGTGCCCTTTCCATGTAGTTTTACTCTCTTTCCTGCCTGTGTACATGGTGTGTTAGGTATTTGTCTTTACCCTCTCACGTTGTGCCCATCCCCTTTTACTTTGGCTGTTCCAGTGCATCTCTTCTTGTCAGCCTGACTTTTTCCAGTTTGCTTGGATGTGAAGTTGTTTTCTCCTTCATTACAATGTGGTTGTTCTGTCTTAGCTCTCTATATCTGAGAAAAGACACAAATTCCTTGGCTATCATCTGGTTTTGCACAGAGAGTTATTTCCTTGTATCCTCCTCCTCAAGTGCATCCAGTAGCCTTCCTGAAAGATGGGACTGTGACTCACTTGAGTTATCTCTGTGCTTTAGCAGTATTGGGAATAGACTGGATTTCTGGGAGCATTAAAGCACTAGAGAATGGGAAATAATGTCAATCTCTCTTGCACTAACCTCTGTAAGAAAAGTTCAGCTTCTCAAGAGTGTTGAGACACTAGTTTTGTTTTCACTGTCACTGAATAGATGCTCTTCATCTCAATGTTGTTGTTTTATCTTAGTGAAATTGAAGTGGGTTTCATTTTTTAAAGATCCATGAAACTAACAGCATTTTTAGCCCATAGTTTAAATAAAATAAAGGTTGATACAGTTTGCTCAAGCTGTTGATGGGGGAATTATTAATTCCCATGATGTTTTCAGGCAGTGAAAAACATACAGCACTTCTGTAATGATTTTTAGTGTTAAAATAAATAACTTAGTGCCACAGTGGGGAAAAAAACCCTCCAAAACTCTCAAGAGTCTGAAAAATGTTGCAGATTTTTGAAGGCATAAGGTACGTTCTTGCTATAGCAATCTAGAGGATTGCTAAGAGAGAAACAGTGAACACTTGCATTTATTTGGAATGTCTCTGCCTGACCACAAGCACATTTTTATCCTTGCCAACCCTGCCTCCTGACAAGAGAAACTTCAGATTTCTTGGAGGTGTTGCAATTACATCAACATGGATTAACATAGGACATGAATTATAAGCCATTGCTGCATGCTTTGCTTTGCTTTAAAATAACATATGTGCTGCTTTTGTGTATTGTTCACGTTTAGCATTGTAAAAAAAAAAAACACAAACAAAAGAAAGACCAACAAAAAAAAAACCACTGCCCAAAAATCTTATAGATTATGGTTTGGGGGTGACAGGTTGACAGTTGTTGCATTGTCACCAGGTCTTAAAAGTGGGTTTAGTGTTTTTAGGTGCTGAAATATGGGTCTGTGAAGACCAATTTAAATGTAAGGCACCAATTATAAGCACCAATTTGGACATGAGGCTAACCAAGTTTAGGGGTTTATCTAGCTGAATTTCAGTGACTGTGTTGCTGAGGTGTATGTTGGTATTCTTGCATGTTCCAGCAGAAATATGTCATTAATTTCTAACAGTGTTCAGAATTCCAGTGTGAATTATTTCTGTCTTAAAAGGGGCAGGTGTGCCAAGAAAAAGTTTAATAGTAATGGTTTTATTACACAATTTGAATTTATCTAGGAAGGAATTAATTTATTTCCACGTTCTAACTTCTGAAACTATTCCAGTGGACAAACTAATACTAAATACATACATATAAAGTCTGTGTGTTTAACTTCCTAACAGGCATGTGCACACAAACACAATACATAAAATTCCCTGCAAAATTCCATGTGCTGCTAACACTTTGCTAAACTAGCCCACTAAAAACTGCTGCTGTACTGCTCACAGAATCATAGGAACTATTGCTCTGTATTTTAGGTTTAACTTTCTGCCTTTGGGGTTTTCTCTAGAACAACTGATTTCTCTCGCTTTTAATGCAATGATTTGTGACTTCAGTTTCTCATCTCTCCTGTCTGTCTGACTCTTCTGTTTGTGCTTTCCACTCCACAGGCATGCAGTATGGTGGATATGTTAATAACCAAGCTAGCTCTGCACCAGCTCCCTTGTCATCAAGTTCAGATGATGAGGAAGAGGATGAGGAGGATGAGGAAGCAGGTTGGCTTTAGCTTTACACCAGTATCATCTTCTTTTCCTACTCAAGTTCTGTTTCATATTTCCATCCCCTGAAACTTTTTTTCCTTCAAGACAAAACATCTTTCTGACTCATTTATCAAGTTCACTAGAACTTAGTATAGTAAAAAAAAAAGGGTTCAGTGGTGGTCAGCAAATGGTCTTTTTGGGTGATACTAACACCTGATGTTTTATGTAGCTAACAAAGCCATATTCACAACTTTCAAGACTCCCATGCTTTAAATATTTTCATTTGTAGTAGGTTTTAAACTCAAATGAAAATAACCAGCTCTAGAGTTGAAACTAATTGCTTATTAGCAGCTCAATGCCATTTGTACTGTTACATTGAACAGCATTTACTGTTTCTCACTTTACACATAGGGAACTCTTACAATTAAGATCATACAGTAAATATTGAGAGGTAATAAGTCTGCTTTTTAAGCCAGTAAATTAATCTGTGGTGGTTTTTTCTCTTTCTAAGCTGTGTGTCTCTGGTCAGGCACAGAGGTTCAGTTGTAACTCACTTGCTTTGTAGTGAACTGTAGAATTTGTTTACTTTTTTTTTAAGAAGTAGTTTGTCCTGATTGATTGAAATGTTACACTCTTGGTTGGGAGGATTCTGCCCGTGTTTGTCCAAATGCCCTGGTTTTCTGAGTTTATCACCATCTTAGTTTCTTGAATGGGAACTTTTTTTTCTTCGTAGTTTTTACATTGATATATGAGTGTAAAAATAGTATGAAAAGCTTTTGGAGACTTCTACCCTTGTGACAGATGGAAGTAATAGAGCATACCTTGTACTGATTGAGAACATACCTGTTCCTGCTCTGGCAGGGGTGTTGGACCTGATCTTTGGAGGTCCCTTCCAACCCCGAACATTCTGTGCTTAATACACTCTTGCCTTTTGTGTGTGCTGGCTTTGAGGATTAATGTGGGATAACAAACTTTTGTAACTTTTCCTTGAAGCTTATAGTTCTTAATGTAACTAGGTAACAGTCTTAATGTAACAGTGCCATATAATTGAGTTTATTGAAATAATTAAATTCTAAAAGTAGAATACTAGGAAAATAGCTTAGAGCAAGTTGTTGACATCCAGGTCATAATTAAGAACAGTGGGATGGCTTCATGTTACCAATTTGAGTAACACTGAGTGTTATGTTGAATTATTAGTAGAATATTAGAAGAAAATCAATGCTGTTGGGTTTTTTTTACCAATTTTAAGCCAGACACTTTTCATTGTTCCAGTCAGAGGAGGGGACAATATTTGAAGGTGCAGTAAACCCTCCAAATCAATAAAAGTTATATTACCCCCACACCTAGGAAAGCACAAATATTAAGATAACTTTGCATATCCTGTGTAGTTCTTACTATTTAATAATTGGTTCTGTTTCTTTCCTTTCTTACCCTTTGTGTGATTACACATTCAGTCTTTCAACAGGCATGAGTATTAAATTAGGTAGTAACACTTGAATAGCTCTTCTTTTAAAATCTGAGGACACTTAACTTTAGATACTATTTTTTCCCCTAAATCTGTGAATATAATTAGACTTTACCAGCTAGAAGAAATGTTTTTAGATATATTTTTGTTGCTGTGTTTATAGCAAGATATTCAAGATGCATGCATAGGGTAAACTAAAAATGAAGCATTTGGAATCTCTTCAGTGCTCACAACTGTGTCATGCCCTTGGGCTTTTTCACTTTTGGATGGTTGACTTTTGTTACTTAGCTACTTTATAGATAGTGAGTTTTGATCTCTTGTCAATGTTCAGTAGAAAATGGAATCCTTACGTTGAAAACAAAAGCTCTGAATTAAAACAGCACAGCAAGGAGGAAATAATTAAGTAGTTGTCAGTTCTGTTTGGAGATGGGGATGATGCATAATGTTAAGATGATGGGAATCTTGTGAAGGGAAGTTGTGATAAGAGACTGTTTTACTTCATTTGATCCAAGTCTACAGAGAACTTTCAGCTTAATAGAATATTCCTAGAAACAACTTTTTTCATTGTTTCTGTCCTTCTCCATTTGATCTCTCTTGCTATTTGCTGGGCATGTGCTTCCTTGTTTGTTTGTTTTTAATATGTTGATTATTTCTTCCCTCACCTCCTCTTTGCAGCCTTCAAGTCTTGGGGCTGAAGTGGTTTTGGTTGGTTGTTTTTGTTTTATTTGTGTGTTTTGATTTTGTTTTCCCCAGGACCTTTCTTGACAGTTTCTTACCAATGATTTTTAGAAAAAAAACCCCCAACAAATTCAGTCTCCTATTTCTCAAAAACTGCCATTTCTGAAGTACCTGACCTTAAATTCTTTTCCTCCCCCAGCAATTGATAGTTCCTCTACTACAAGCAGTGCCTCTCCTGTTCTGAACAATTATGATGCCCTGGAAGGAGGTGGCTATCCAGGTAAGCTGTTTATCCCATGTTAATTCTGAATTGTTCATTTGCAGGCTTAAATATTTGCTTGTTATTTTTTTTTCCCTATTTCTGGTGATGTTTATTGTTAATTAACTAATAGTTGAAAGGAAATGCCTATGGAAGGAGTGGGGGCAATGTCAGAGAGAACATAAAATGATAAAAAAGGATTAAAAAAGGAGAGTTAGCAGTGAAATTGGAGTAAACATCTATGAAAACTTCCCTGTATAAGCCATGCATTCTGTTCTAATACTGAGGGTAATGCTGAGAGAATGCTCTGGGAGAAAGGCACCTAGTTCATGCAGCAAAGGCAGCAGAGGCCCAGCTGCAGGGTTACAGATTCTAATCTCTCAGCTAATAAACTACCCATTTTTAATCTGCTGTTGTAATAATTGGCACATTTGAAGACATTTCTAAAGATTGCTTCCATCTCTTTACAACTGTTAAGTGTTCTATGAATTTAGGGCTGTTATTTTCAATTTGGGCTTTAAAAATAGTGGATCTAAACTGTGGAGTCCAAAGAAGAAATAAATTCCACTGTATTAATTCAATAAAAGCTCTGTGTCTAGAACAGTCCTGTTACCTTACCTTATGTTTTAACTGTAATCCTAAGTGGTAGAGGAGAGCCTAAACATGAATGGTCTCTCTTGTGCTTTATATAAAGTGTAAATCCTGGAATAAAATGTGGTTCTAAGCAGGTTTTATTTCTTTAGTCAGTTGAAATACTTTTAAAGTTCTTTTTTCATGGTAAAATAGCTTTTCCCTTTTTATTAATAGGAAACACTTGTAAATGAAAGTGTTTGCTAAGTATGTAGGAATTGACATTTAATTTAAGAAAGAAATACTAAGTATATTCAATTCCTGTGGGCTTTCTTTTGTCCTTCCAGAGACACGTTCTGTGACCAACAGCCCAGTTCATGCTCCATCAGTCCCCCAGACATCCAAAGCTTCTAAACCCTTTGGTTATGGATACCCAGCACTGCAGCCTGGCTACCAAAATGCAGCACCACCTGCTCCTGTGCAGCCCAGTAATCCAGGGCACCATCCTGGGTTTCAGCACTACCCACAGGTTTGCATTTTTAATGTGAAAGTTACTTCATAAAGAATCTTCATGGGAAAAGTCTGTTCTGCATGATATATATACATATATTTTACATATTTTCATGTGTTTGTATATTTTCATATACAAACATTAAGTACAATTTTGATGTCATGGCTCTGGATCTTAATTTCTTATTAGAAGGCTTTTGAATTAAAATTCTAAGTGTATCTCCAGATAGGCTTAATAAGTTTGCTTCACCAATTATTAGAAGCATCCACGTTTTGAAGGTGCCAGAGCTGTATTTCATTAATAGGGAGCCATGAGGCAGCATAAGGAAGTGATTGATCAGCAAATACACTTTTGATCAGGGTACTGCTATGGGCTATGAACTCAAGCATTAAATCACCTTACAAGCAAGGAATGGCACATTACTTGGAGGAAATGTTTACTAATTTCATTTATTTTTATTTAAGTTGAAAGGCTTAGCTTTAGCTTCACTGTAATAAAGGCTTAGCTTCAGCTTTTTTTTTCAGGAGTGCACAGGAAAAGAGCAAAGAGCAACAATTACAAGTTGCAGCAAGTGAAATTCTGGTTGGATGCATAAGGAGAAATTTCTTCAGAATGGGAGTGAGGAAGCACTAGAACAGATTGTGCTGAGAAATCTTCAATCCTTAGGTATTTTCAGCACTCAGCTGAAATTGTCAGCCAGCTGAAACTGAGAATTGTCAGTCTTTGTAGTAACTCATTTTCTTACCTTGGAAAGCTTGAAGGTTTCTGTGTGACTTACAATGTTGATTTGTATCCAAAATATTTGGAAGTTGTCACGTTTGTCTTGGCATTTGAAATTTCTATCACACAACTCTGTTTAGGTTTCTTTTAACTACTGTTCTATCATTTAAAAGAAATATATATGGAAGAATGTGGATTATAGAAAGATGTAGGGTTGTTATTTAAATATGATTGTGTTCTTTACCCATTGCAATGCTTTCTTTCAGCAATATCCAGGTGTGAACCAGCTGTCCTCTTCCTTAGGAGGGTTAAGTCTCCAACATTCTCAGCAGCCAGAAAGCTTGAGACCAGTAAACCTTACACAAGATAGAAATATTTTGCCTGTATCTTCAGTTCCAGCACCTGTGCCTAACTTGAATTCTGAACTTCGGAAGCTAAACTGCAGTCCAGAGTAAGTGAACTGTGCCTGGAAGAGCAGCTGCTATTTGTCACTGACTAATAATCATTTGAAGTGTCAAAAACTGTCTGAATTGACCCCTGACTAAGTTTTTGTGAACTAATATAATACCTTTCATTTGAAAGTAAGTTCATCTTCTGCATCCTTAATGTTGACCCTGTCCTGCCATCAGGATAGTTCTGTGCAGTGTGAGTGTAGCTCACTTACTAAAACATTAAGAAACCTGCTTAATCTTTGCCTTGTTTTACCCATCTTAAACTAATAATCTATTAATGAACACCTTGATGTTGTGCACTACATTTCATAGAATATTTTTGTAATATTACATAGGATTTTTTCCAGAAAATTATGATGATCATGCCTAAATACACTGAATAAACTGTGAGTATATTTTACTATGGCAATCCTGCAATCATGATGTATCCTTTCACCTCTAATTAACATTAAGTTGTAGTATCTACTATCCCAAGTCAAATGCTGCTTAGTGCAGTGGAAATTGCTTCCCCTAAAAGTCTTAATGCTAATTTCCAAATAAATGGTATTAATTGCCCCAAATTAATAGAGCTTACTGCCCTTAGAGGCAATGCATGATCTCATGAGAAAACTGGGGGTCTCCAAATCAATCTCAGGTGTGGAACACTTTGGACAGAGCTATTAGTGCAGTGGGGGTTTTTTAGGGCCCTTTATTTAGCTTTAAGTCCATCCATCACATACACAAAAGATTTTGACTCTCAGATATTTGAGAACCTTCTCTACTGCTTTCTTAGATAAATATTACTTTGAGAACTAGTAAATACTACAGTTCTCCTTTAGTTCCTTCACTCAAAAATCTTTATAATGAATAAAAACCATGTATGATTTTTTACATTGAGTGTTTTACTTAAAAGCAGTTCTATCTCTATTGTGAGTATTTAAAATACTTCAATTGCTGAACTACATTGGGGAGTGGGAGAGTATTTTATTTTGATTCTTTAGGAGGCTTTTTTAATCTCTTGGATGCATTGATTGTGTTGATTAAATCAGCTTTATAAAACATTTCTTAAATTTCAAAACTCTTGAAAATCAGGTATTAACAGAATGTTTTTAACATCTTTTAAAGTTTCATGCAGTGTTTTTATTTCCTTTCAGCTCGTTTCGATGCACACTGACCAATATTCCCCAGACTCAGGCTTTGCTAAACAAAGCCAAGCTCCCTTTGGGTTTGTTGCTGCATCCCTTCAGAGACCTAACGGTAGAGTAACATGCTTTTTATTCTTCTTATGTGTATTAAATAGCTGCATTTGTCCTATTTTCATTCTAACAATGAGATATAATGAGCTCTAAGTCCTAAACTGAAATATCAAAAAAATTATTTGGAACTTGGAGGAAGAGGAGAGGGAAACCTTTAAATTGGTAATTCGTATAAATTGATAAGGGACAAAGCTTTGGACAAGTCCTTCAGAAGAAGCACAATGTCAGATTGTGCTGAGCAGCTCCTCTCCACCTATTTGTTTGTATTTAAAAAAAATATGGTGAACTGGTATGAAATATTTTCATATAACATGGTCTTTGTGGAAGGTTTGCTGTGCATCTAATGTAGTCACCCAGAGTTGTGACATCTTTCTTAATTGCTCTTGCTGTGGTGTTGAAACTGTGTAATTTCAAGTAATTTCACTTAAAATCTTATGACATCTTTGACTTGCATGATTGGATTAAGAGAATAATGAAATATTACTACTTATGTTAAATGGGAGAATGTTTTTAATAGGCATCATAATTACTCTCTACAAAAATGAACTAAAAAGACCACAGGAAAGGTAACAGAATATCTAGTCTTATGAAGCTTTAAAGACTGTGCTGTACAGTGTTGTTTCCCAATTCCATGCCTCTGTTACAGGTTTCTGTTGTTTCTTTTCAGCAATTGCCAGTAATAACATCAAGCACAATAGTGAGATGCAGATCCTGCAGGACATATATCAACCCTTTTGTTTCTTTCATTGATCAAAGGAGGTGGAAATGCAATCTGTGCTACAGAGTTAATGATGGTAAGGGGTTTTTTTTTTGTAGCTGGAGATACTTGTATTTATAGAATCTCATTCAAGGTTTTGCATCTTATCAGTCCAGGGGATACTTGAGATTAAAAAATATATGAAAATGAGAGTGTTCCTCAGATGTTTTTTTAAATCTCTGGATCCCAAGTCAGATGTGCTGTGCATTTTCTGAAGCAAAAGCTTGTTTTCCAATTTTCTGAGAGAAGAAAATGTAATTGTATTCTTCTCATTACTTGTATAATGAAATCAATTTACTCCTTTGACTGCTGTTGCAATGTGCAAATGGAAACAGGATGACAGCTAATACTGTCTGCAGTCCAGACCAGAGGTTATGAGAAGCAATACAGATTGAGGCTTGTTGTGAAAGACTCCATTTGCATTAATGTTTTGAAGATTGAAATATCTTGCTGTTTAAATAAACTTTTTTTTTTCTTTCTTTTCACTTTAATGTTGCTTGGGATACTCAAAATGACCCTTTGTTTTAAGTCTCCTTAATGTGAATTTTTTTTTGTGTTAGTGACAACTGAAATCTATTTGCTGACAAATATTCAAGCTGTGTGGAGGAAAAAAACATATATTTTTGTTTTTGTTTTATAGTTCCTGAAGAGTTTATGTATAATCCTCTGACTCGATCTTATGGAGAGCCCCACAAACGGCCAGAGGTCCAAAATTCCACAGTGGAATTCATTGCTTCCTCAGATTACATGGTAAAAAAAAGCTTTCTTGGTAATTTAACAGCAATTGCATGTTAAAACAAATGAGTTTGAAATTAACATTGCATATTGCTTCAGTGGTATGTGTTAATTTTCCTACGAAGGTCCTCTTCACACTAAAGAATTGTTATAATTCTTCTTTATTTTGAGTTTTGGCAAATGTAGGTATTCAGAAGCCTCTCAGTGAAAGGCAGCTGCAATGTCTGTAGTCATCAGTCTTGTTTGAGTCTGGTGCAGTGTGGCTTCTGGATTTCTTCCTCATTTTGAAGAGGTTTTGAAAGAGCAGTAATGGAATAATGAGAGAATGAGGTTTCAATTTCTAGTTAATAATTGTTGCAGCAATGATTCCAACTAGGCAGTCTGCCTGCTGGTGCTCTTGATACCAAGAAAGAGAAACAAGGCCTGGAAAAAGACCATAATGACATTATTAGCAACAGGAAAAATAATTTGTTCTCTTGTCTTTTAATAGAAACACTGTGGCCAAGGCATTTGGCAGTAAATAAATACAGCTTGTTAGATGTGGTTGGGAAAAGGATATAGGTGTAGAGTATTTAATGGCTCACATTGTCCACATACTGAAAGAACAATGGTGTTTTGAAGAGTGAATTCCATATCTGCCATCAGAGAGTCACATTTGAGTTGACTGTTGGAAGAAGAGATGAAAATATCCAATTTCTGAAGCATAATTTTGTATGTGTATTGCAAATGACAACTATTAACCACTGGGGTTGATGATTGAGTCTATTGCCATGACTTTTAGTTAGTAAAGCATTTTTATTGCCTAATGCATCCCTTGCATTTGTTCTCTTTTTCCCACTTCTCATTTCTGATGACTAATCATTTTAAACATTTCTTTAAATATGATTTTTGAACTTGAATTTTTTTTTTTTCCCCACTTTGTAGCTTCGTCCTCCTCAGCCTGCGGTGTATTTATTTGTTTTAGATGTGTCTCATAATGCAGTGGAGGCTGGATATTTGACAATAGTCTGCCAGTCCTTGCTGGAGAACCTAGACAAGTAAGAATATAAAGAACCTTTTCTGAAGTAGCTAATGTGTTTTGAACAAAACTAACCTTAGCTAATATGGTTTGAACAAAACTAACCTACAGCTTTGCAGAAAAATTGCATTTAGTGTTTCAATATTCAGTCCTTAAAGGATGGAAGTTCTGATGTCTGAGATTTAATTCTGATTTAATTCTGATTAATTCTGTTTAATTAACTGATTCAGTTTACATGTCTGAAAAAATCCAAAAGAAAGCCACAACAACAAAAAACACCAACCAAGCCAATTAAATTGTCCATGTCTTGTTCTGAAAGGGTTGGAATATTGTACCTACTCCTGGGTGAACTGGGTTAGCACTTGGGTTTTTTTAGCCCACAGTTACCTAGATACACCTGTGCTGATTCTCATTTTGGAGCTGGAACAGCATTTTATGGGATTATCAGTGGTGCTTTTTGAGTGAGGGTTAATAAACTTCACTGTGTTCAAGCCTTTTGAAAGCTAAATTGCATCCTGTGGAGGTTTCACTCTGAAAATTGCTTCCTAGAAGTTTTTCTTAGGAGACTTGATTTTAATGTCTGATAAAGACTCCAACATGTACATTAACATTCTTCACTTCCATTTATTGGTTTGGGGTTTGTTTTGTTCAGATTTTTACAGTTATTCTGTCAACAGATTCTTAGAAACTTGCTAATTTATTTTAGAAAAAATGATAAAATCCCACACCAAATCTCTAGGAAAACCAGCACATCCAGTTATTTTATGTACTCAGATTGTAAAAACAACATTTGTTTTTGTTCACTGTCATAGTTTTCAGCACTTTCAAATGTTTTTGTGTTTTTATTTGAGAAATCCAGGTTAGTTTTTGTATTTTTAATGGAGTATGGTCCACGTGAGAATTAATTGTGGTGCAGAGACAGTGGATTTTACTTAGATCTGCAAGTGCTCTGTAACTACTCTGATAAATGAGGGTTTTGAGTTAGGAAAGAGCAGAATGCCCTGTTTGCTGTAGATGGAGAAGACTCCCTTTCATGTGTAATCTTCAAGTGAACCTGCTGTTCTCTCTTGGAACAAAATATCAATATGTTAGTGAGGCCTTATCTGCAGCACTTTGTCTTGTAAACCCTATCAATAGCCCAGGTCTTCAGAAATACAGAAATATTTATATTTCAGATCTCCTTTCTTTTGTTCTCCTTTCACCTCTGTCTGAGTTGTGCAGACATCAGTAGGAGCTGTGTGTATGTGTCCTGAGAGAGAAATTTGTCTGAATAGTTTTATCTTTTAATCCTTCAGGCTGCCTGGAGACTCCAGAACAAGAATAGGGTTCATAACATTTGACAGCACTGTTCAGTTTTACAACTTGCAAGAAGGTTTATCCCAGCCTCAGATGCTGATTGTCTCAGATATTGATGGTAAGTAAAAAAGAAAATGCAAGCTGAAGTTCTGCAAAGCTGCTTCTTTTGCCCAGAAGAAATATTAGAATCTCTAAAATAATCTGGTGCTGGGTCAAATTTATTGAATGTATAGGGAATAAATCTTTTATTAAAGAATCTTAATAAAGAATCTTAAACTAAGTGCAGAATACTTGTTGTTTAAAGTGAAATTAAAATGTTAATTTTGCTTTGAATAAAAACCACTTTGCATAGACTGTATTATATGTATTGCATAGACTGTATTTCAGGGCACCTGTTGCAGTAAGCAGTGATATTTTGAATTGTTCTATGTTAATAGGGTTTTTTCTTGAATACAATTTTTTTTTTCTATTCTCCCTGCAGATATTTTCCTGCCTACACCAGACAGTTTACTTGTAAATCTCCATGAAAGCAAAGAGGTAAGATTGCTCAAAATAGATACAATTTAAAGTGGTAATTATCAAAATAGAGGTTCCTTTTAAACTTTGAATTCAAGCTTGTCTTCATAATACATCATTCCAATGCTCCTTTTTAATTACAGAAGTATTGCATGTCATTTGCTTGATACATCATAGTTTCTTAAATGATGGCTTTGTTTTCCTTACTGTGTTGAAACAAACTAAGCTGAAGTGTTTGGTGTTGATGATTCCACTTCTGTGATGTCAATCCAGCTTGTTAGAAATAGCAGAAAGTCTCAAGCCTGCACAAATCTCATAATCACTCTTCAATCTTTTGTGCAGCTGATCAAAGATCTGTTGAATGCATTACCAACTATGTTCACCAACACAAGAGAAACACACAGTGCTCTGGGCCCTGCTCTTCAGGCTGCATTTAAACTGATGTCTCCCACGGGTGGGCGAATATCTGTGTTTCAAACCCAGTTACCATCTCTGGGAGCAGGTCTTCTGCATTCCAGAGAAGATCCCAATCAAAGGTCAAGCACAAAGGTACAAAAATTTCTTCTACAAGTCATCTTGAGAGACTGGGGACTGGCCATGTCTTTTTGACTTGAATAGTTCTGGAGATAACTCTTGGTGTTTGTTTATAGCAATTCACTGAATTTTTCTTTATTCCCCGAAGGTGGTCCAGCATCTTGGTCCAGCAACAGATTTTTATAAGAAGTTGGCACTGGACTGCTCAGGCCAGCAGACTGCTGTGGATTTATTTCTGTTAAGTTCACAATATTCTGATCTAGCTTCTTTGGGTAAGGAGTATTTAATGTATGCATTCACTCTTTCCACACTGCTAATTGCTACTTAGCAATTCTGAAGTCATGTCATTCTTTTTGCACTTCTGTAAATATAAGTAATGCTGCAAAGGAATTGACTTTGAAGGTGAGAGCAGTAAAGAGCAGGAATATTGTATTTGAGGCATCCCAGTTTATTCTGTGACTTCACAGTTTCAAATGGAAAGGTGTTCTCAAGAAGTGAATCAAGTTGAATAATAAGGGTAGAACAAAGCTCTCCTGTTTCAGTATTAAACCAGGGTTTGTCTCTGCACACACAGATTTTTACCTCTATGGTATTAAATAGTTCTGCATCCACTTCTGCCTTAGGTGGAATGCTTGTGGAATAAGTGTGTAATTATCTAATTGGGGGAACTCATCACTGTCTTCAGTGGCCTGACTCTGGGCCAGTTCTTGTATTAACAGGTGTGGGTCATGTCTAGAGCAAGTTGAACTTGAAGAAGGTTGGACGCAACATGTCCTGATGTCATGGTAATTTCACTTCCTAACCATATCTTCTTCCACTTTCACAGCTTGCATGTCCAAGTATTCTGCTGGATGCATCTATTACTATCCATCTTTCCATCATAGCCATAACCCTGCTCAGGCTGAGAAGCTGCAGAAAGACCTGAAGAGGTACCTTACCAGAAAGATTGGCTTCGAAGCAGTGATGCGCATAAGATGTACAAAAGGTGTGTGTTCAGTCCTGACAACTTGGTGTAATCATGTTAACTGGCATTTTTAATGTGCTTGGTCTCCAGCAACATTAGAATTCAGGTTATTTCTCTTTCAGTGAAGAGAGTTGCCTTTGTGTAAGTTGCATAGTTAACTTTTGCTAACATAATTTTTTTGAATAGTGTGGTTTTCTTTTTATTGTTTGTGGGGTTTTTCACTTATTTGCAGTGAGATTGTACCAACATAAGTTGATTTGTAGTGTAAGGGCATCAGTTGGGTGTGTTAAAACTGACTATGACTCTACAGAATCTTGCAGAAATATCTAATAATTCACATTTATACACAATAGTTACAATAAGTATTTTTACTGTTTTCTCAAACATAGCTTGAGGGCTGTGGCTTTTAATTACTAGGAGTTTCTCATGTTGTCTTAACCTCACTCTGAATTCTTTAATCTCCTAGGTCTTTCAATACACACTTTTCATGGGAACTTTTTTGTACGATCTACTGATTTATTGTCCCTTGCCAATGTCAATCCTGATGCTGGATTTGCAGTGCAAATGTCCATCGAGGAAAGTCTGACTGACACATCTTTGGTTTGTTTTCAAACAGCTCTTTTGTATACTTCCAGCAAAGGTAAATAAATTCAAATTAATTGGCCAACGGGCTTTTTGTTTCTTTTTCTAGCTAGTTCCACAGTTCCTTTTGTTGTTCTTTATTACCCTAAGGGAATCTTGTCAAAGTTACTGAACCTACTTGGCAGTTAATCACATAATTATATCTTGGTGAATTCAGTTTTTGATGGGAAGATGTAATTGATCTCCATCTTACACAGAGCTGATTCAGCAAGATTCCTTTACTTTCAAGGCATGCTGTTGTTAGAAGCAGCAACATGTTGGGCACTCACTTTGTCCAAAATCACAGACCCGTGATGGATGGGAGCCAGTTGGCAGTACAGTGGGTGGGCATAAAGAATAACAGCTACTTGCTTTTGTGGGAGATGCCTCAAAAATTTGGGATGGAAATTCCCAATTGTAAATGTACTTCATTTGTGGGATTGAGACACTGATTGTGCATGTTACAAGCTATAAGAAAGTTGGTGTTACGAACTTGTGCTGGTTAATAAGTGGAATGCTTTAGAGCAATGCAGAATTTGAGCAGGTTAAGAGAAGAGCAGGAGATGATGTTACAGCAATTTCCTGACCAGTGTCTTTTCACAAATGAGTTATTATTTCATAATAATAATGGATATAATTCTACCAGGAGATACTAGATAATGATTTCTGCTGATTTTTATTAGGTGAACGTCGAATTCGAGTGCACACGCTCTGCTTGCCTGTAGTAAATTCACTGGCTGATGTCTATGCAGGAGCAGATGTACAAGCAGTTGTCTGCCTCTTAGCAAATATGGGTGAGTACAGACCAGGGAGATTCAAATCTCATTCTATATTCTTCATTTTGCCAACTGATTAAATGAAGTAGTGCAGGAAACCTGGGTGTTGTAGAAAGGGGTTGGAGTGGAGCACGCTGAAATCTGAGAATTCAAAATATGACAAAACAAAAGTTACACCAAAACTATCACCTGAAATACTCCTTATTAAACTTGACCCTTACTTAAGAACCAGATTGATTCAGTTGAGTTAGTTGCTGGAGGCTAAAAAGGGACTTCTGCCAGCAGTGTACCTAAGCTAACCATTAGTTTCCTATGCTTCCATCCTGTCCTTGCTGGGTTGAGGATTCTTACTGGCCCCCTACTTGTGGGTCAGAAGTAGCTGTTTCACAGACAGATCTCCCATTGAACATGTATGGCT
>JANHGL010026400.1:0-15022 GCA_024611195.1 Ceyx melanurus | reverse complement strand
GGATTCTTACTGGCCCCCTACTTGTGGGTCAGAAGTAGCTGTTTCACAGACAGATCTCCCATTGAACATGTATGGCTTTGTGCAGCATTTTAGTATATGCTGTGTTGTATAGTCATAGTAAAGAAAAAAAGAAGAAATAATCCTTCAGTATCTCATCTTAGATGTGCATTCAGTCCAGCAGGTGGCTTCCTCTGACAAAGGATTTGCAGCTCTTTCTCAGCAGAGTAAGATGAAGCTTCATTGCCACTAATCATAATTATGCCACTGAAATGATGGAAGAAATTTCTTTGGGGGGGAAAAAAGAAATATAAAAATAATTGCTGCAAATCTTTTCTTAGATGTAGGACAGTGGAGAGTTTCATCAGTAGCACAGAATTATTGTTGAGGCTGGAAAAGACCTTTGTGATCATCAAGTCCAATGTAAGACCTGACACCACAACACCCAGCTAGTCCATGTCACTAAGTTCCACAGTGTTATTCATATAAGGTTTAAAACAGGATTTTTAAACAGTCTCAGGTACATTCCACAGCTTTAAACAATGATTTAAATTCTCCAAGGGTAGGAACTAGGGAATGGAGACCAGGTGTCTGTCTTCTTTCAACATCACCAAAACGAGTTCCTGTATGGGAACAGGAACCCAAGGAATCATCTTATTTACTCCTTAAAAATATAAATTGAGACCACAGCTGTTTAAAATACCACCCCAAAATCACAACTAATGCTTGTAAAATTCAAGGGAGTGAATGAAACCAACTCTAATAACTTCTTGTTTCTTGTTTCCTTCCCCACAGCCGTGGATCGCTCAGTTTCATCTAGCCTGGCAGATGCAAGAGATGCCCTAGTTAATGCTGTGATGGACTCCTTGGCAGCCTACATGGCAACTGCCTCAAATGTGCAGCAGTCCATGCTGATGGCACCAAATTCCCTCAAGCTGTTTCCACTCTATATTTTGGCCCTTCTCAAACAGGTAGGTAGGACCTAAGAGATGCATGTTTGATATTTAATTCATAATAAGCGTTTGAGGAATGTGTCAGCTCCAGACCAAGCAACACCAGTTTTACTTAAAAAAAAAAAAAAGAAAAGAAAACTGGGTTGGTTTTCCTTTGAGCTTACAGGATTTTTTCTTAGAAGATGACTGTTAATTTATTTTAAATTAGTGACCAAATGTTCAATGGTTATTTAAACATTCGTAAGTTTTAGAAGGTATTGTAATAAATCATTCAGGTTGGAAAAGTCCCTTGGGATTATCCAGTCCAACCATTATCCATATTCTACAAAGTTCACCCCTAAACCATGTCCCTCAAAAACACATCCAAACAACCCTTAAAACACCCCAGGGCTGTTGATTCAATGCCCTCCCTGGGCAGCCTGTGCCAGGCTCTGGCTGCTCTTTTCCCTCCTGCCCAGTCTGCCCCTCCCCTGGAGCAGCTGGAATCTATCTCCTCTGGTTCTGTCACTCTGTGAGCAGAGCCCAGCACCAGTCTCTCTGCAATAGCCTGGCAGGTGCTCTAGAGAGTGATGAGTCTCCCCTCAGCCTCCTCTTCCTCACACTAAACACTCCCAGCTCCTTCAATGCTCCTCATCAGGTTTGTTCCCCAGGCCCTCCCCCAGCTCCGTTGCTTTCTTTGCACTGGCTCCAGCCTCTACAGATCTCTCTTGGACCGAGGTGCCCAGAACTGGCCAAACTGAATTAGATTAAGATACATTCTTTTATCAAACTTTCCCATCTTTGCTTGATACTTGGAAAAATCAGAGATGGATTGTTTCAGTGAGACACAAAGGTGAGGATTTGAGTGACACCAATGCTGTCTTGCAGAAAGCCTTTAGAACTGGCCTGAGCACCCGCTTGGATGATCGTGTCTATGCCATGTGCCAGATGAAGAGCCAGCCTCTTGTTCATCTGATGAAAATGATCCATCCCAACTTGTACAGAATAGACAAGCTGATTGATGAGGTAACAGACAAAGCCTGGTTTAGAACACTGGTTTTAATGCTTTGTTACACCTGATGTTGTGCTGTAGTAATGTCAAGTCGTTGCTGTTTAAGTAATTAAAATTTAAAAGAAATTTTTATACACTGTTCTTCAATGTCTTTAGAAAATGTTATGAGATATATTGCAGATAAATTTGTTATTAATGGTTTTTACTGGTTTTCTTTTACACCTGGTTCTTGAGAGCATTGAGCTTTTCTAAGTGAAATTGAGTAGCTTGATTTTCATCAGTATGTATGAATTCTCAAAATTCATATCTAACATGATTTTTTTTATAAGGATTTGTTAAAAATATTTTACCATGTGCTTAGTCTGTAGACTATTTTTCCCTCCATTTTTTGCAGAATGCTTCACAGACTCTTAATAGATATTCATCTTATTTTCTTATTGGAGGGGGAGGCAACTTTAATCTGAAAATACAGGGGTTTGAGGATTTTTTTGCTTGTTTTAGTTTGTTTTTATCACTGGGAAGAAAGGAAGGGTTATTTTTAATAACCTGAATAAAATCGGATCTTTCCGTGCTCTATCAAAAAACCTATATATTGCTTCAGACAGGATATTAAAGCAAAGAACTTTCTGTTCCTTGAATGCAGTTAAAATAGTGAACCAGAACAGGGAGTAGAGTTTAATTTTCTGCTCTTCTAACATTTGTAGTGAAGTGGAACATTGAAAACATCTGTGGAGGTTGTAGAAAATGGAAATGTAGACACTAGAATTCTTCTGAATTTATGGCATCTATAGTGTAAGAAATGTTATATACAAAAGTTGAATTGACTTGCATTATGCTTTTTTAGGTAATAATGTAGCCTTTAGGTTAAGTAATCTAGAACTGTGGAATATACATTAATCACTTTAGGCTTAATATGACATGTTACATGAGAAGCCTCACAGTTTTACTGGAGATTAACAGTGGTTTTCCCTAGATTTATTTATATGCTAGTGTTACTGAGTATTGTTTTCTGTTACAGAGCACAATACATGTAAATGACAGAGTTGTTCCTCAACCACCTCTTCAGAAGCTGTCTGCAGAGAAGTTGACAAGGGAAGGAGCTTTTCTTATGGATTGTGGTTCAGTAAGTGACCAGTTTCACACCCTCTTCTGAGTTTTATTTGCTTGTTTTTAATGAGGCAATGCATGCTGTGATATTAAAAGTAGACAACTCTCACCACCACCACTTGTTGAGCATTCCAGGTAACCTGGCAGTAATCTGTGTTCCAGGGAAAGCCCTTCACATTTGGGTCAGAGGAGTATCTTTGAGGTTTCATATTAAGGTTTCAGAGGTTATTTTTTTTCTTTCTAGATTGATCTAGAATTTACCAGAGTTCCATTTTCCCAAATCTCTCTTGGTGGTTTTTAACTTGTGTTCACTACAGTCTAACAAAACACTTCTCATTGGTGCAAGAATCTTCTCACTTATGTACAGAATTAAGGGGTTTATTATTTCTGGCTTGTGTGATGTTAGAGTTGCAAGAGTGAATTGTATCTGTAGATCCAACTTTATCACAGGTTGTTTAGCATGGGAAGTCAGTGAGCAGTAACTTACACAGTGGTGTGACTAGAATTTTATTAATTAATATATCATAAACATATTATAATTTAGGTTTTTCATTATAGGACTTAACATGGGAAGTTACTGCATTAACTATTCCAATATAGTTGTGTCCTGTGTCCTCATTCCTTCAGTATTTGCATCTAACTTCTTTTGTTGACATTCAGTGATGTTATTCCAAATACTACCAGTGTTTCAATAAGTAAACATTCAAATAGTGAATATAAACAAGTATATACAATTCACAACTGGAGAATTCAAGGGGTTATTCTGGTTTTATTCCAGTTACATCACCACTTGTCTCTTTCTCTAGAACACAAGCATGGCCTTTACTAAAACTGATTCTGATATCTTACAGGTTTTTTACATTTGGATTGGGAAAAACTGTGATAACAACTTCATAAAAGATGTCCTTGGATACCCAAACTATGCATCAGTACCACAGAAAATGGTAGGAGCTCAGTGAGCTGTGCTTACATTTGGAATCTATATTTAATATCTTTTTTTCCTGCATTTTAAGTTTTTAATTATGTACCTCTAAATGAAAAATTGTTTGTTTTTTTATTTATACCTGCTAACCTCCTGCTAGCTTCAGAGGAGAAAAGTTGTCAGATGCTGTCAAGAATGTAAACACATCAGTTTTGTCATGATTTTGACATTACTGCTGTTACTATTTTTATGGAAATAGATGTGGGCTCATGGAATGAATACAGAAATGACCTATTCAGACAGATAATTGTCAAAATTAGAGTTACTTTGTTGCTGATCTGGTTTTCAGAAGCCTTGTGTTCTCTGAAGCTGGTGTGAGATACCATGTCTGTGGTAGGACAGGATAGGCCTATAACTAAGGGGTAAGAATTAAGTTTTGCTCAGTTTCCAAGTCTTGAGTCAATGTTAGAAAGACCCTTGGATGAGAGTTCTGTGGAGATTAAGGATGGTGAGCTTTAAGACTACTGTAAAACCTGACTGCTTGTTCAGAGTTTTGTTTGAGCAATGCAAAACTGTCCCCTCTGATCAGCTGATAGTATTGACAGTTTTCAGGAAGAACTTGAATAAGGAGGGATGAAAATTTCCTTTTGAACAGTTACATAGCATCTGTTACAATAAAAATAGGAGCAAAAATTGGCATTAAAAATGTATTTTCTTTTAAATTACTACAGAGGCAGCAATGGAACAACTTTGAACTCTGTAATCAGTACTTTTATATCCTATTAATTGTCTTAAAGGGTTATACTGGCCTAAGAGGGGGTATATTTAGCTCAATAAATGTCTCAAGTTTTTTCAATATCATTTGTTTTTCAGCTCATTCCCCAAGCAAATAGTCCAGTATAATCTTGTCACTGAAATTTGCTTGCAATGCAGATTTCATCTTTGCAGTTATGCAAAATGCAGCATGTAGGAACTTGATTGACAGGTGAAGGTAAAGGCAAAGAAAACCACAAAAGAAGCATTTGGAAAAGATGACTTTTTTTGGGATGAGCTTTCTAAAATCTTTGGCACTGGGAGGGCAGTTTTCAGTTAGAAATGCCCTGCTTCCTACAGAGCAGGTATTGCTGAAGAAAAAGATGGGCTTGTGTTGGCAATTTAAGGGGAAATTCTGGTTTGGGTCATGCTGCAATTAGCACAATCTGTTCTTTTTTTAAGCACTTTGGATGACAAAAGGTGATAATTTCTTTCCATTGCCTCCATGCAGACTCAGCTTCCCGAGGTAGATGCTCTCTCGTCGGAAAGGACACGATCATTTCTGTCTTGGCTCAGAGACTCCAGACCTTTAAGTCCAGTTCTTCAAGTAATAAAGTAAGTATTTGTTAGATAGTAATCATTAGAGTAATTATTGGTGACTTGTCCTTCCAATTTCTAGTTGACATGGATGAAAAGTGGGAATATCTGGTGTAGGAGAAACTGGATAGCATCCTCTTTCCAGTTAATATAGTCCTGTTAACTCCTTAGCAACAAAGGTCATCTTCCAATCTAGTGCAAATTCAGTTACTAGTTGTTTTATTGGTAGGAATTAATTGCTTATTTTTATATTGGTAAGAATATACTAAAGCAGTGGAAGCCCTTTCTGATCAGTGGGTTAAGCAGGCTAATTTCTGGTAGAGAAATACAGTGTATTTTTATTGGGACAGTAAGCTTGGATGCTAGGTGTGACACATTTACCTTCTGTGTCTTGTTGCCAAATAAGAGAAACTGGGGAAGGGACTGATCTTACAGGTAGCCAAACATGTATATTTTCCATTTTTTCTTTTATTTTTCTTTATCAGGGTTTAATTTAACCCTTTCATTGTTGCCAGCACGTGTTTAAACTTCTAAACCAGGCTCATTTTTGTGTTTCTACAAGATATTTTACATGCTGTTTCACCCACTTTTCTATGACCTACACTTACTAATAAGATGCTGTTATTTGATTATGTATTACAGACTCTTAGTTTATCCTAAATTTTGGATTATTTGCAATTATTGTGTCTTTGGACTGCTTCTGGACTACAGAGGACAATAAGCAGTTCATTAGAACTGATCCCTCTGGCTTTTTTTGCTCAATGTTTGAACTAAAATCCCTTCCTCTCTTCTTTCAGAGATGAGAACCCTGCCAAAACAGATTTTTTCCAGCATTTAATCGAGGATCGGACAGAAGCAGCTTTCTCATATTATGAATTCTTACTTAATATTCAACAGCAGATCTGTAAGTGAACAAGGAACAAATAGAAGGAAAACCCTGACTTCAGACAGAAGCATGAGCTGAGAGAAGCAGAAGGGAAATGATGGAAGTGGATGCTCCTTCTTCACAACATGCAGTGACCAGCACTGTTCTGGAAGCTTTACAGCTCAAGAAATACACATTTCCAACAGAGTTTTGCAGATTTACTTCAGTCTAAAAGTGCTAGGAAGTGATGAAGCTGTTTCACTAGTAAACTTTCAATTGGTTTATACATGTTTCCAGTTGTGCAGCAGTATGGTGCTCTGTTTATTGCAAGCTGGTGAATTTATGTAGCTATGTGGGATGATATTTCTTAACAAAACAATGTACAATTAGGTAAAGCCTTTTTTTCTTACATTTATTATTATAGTAGCCCTTCCAGATCCAAATTCTTAACAAAGATGTCAAAGGGCAGTGATGTATGTTGGTTGTTTATATGAATTTCTTTTTAAAAGGAATGATTCACATTTACTAAAGACTTCAGAAAATTCCCTGTGAAAGTTGTAGAGTTTCATTTAAGTACATCAATTGTAGAAATAAAATATATAATGTACAGAAGCATTACATTTGTAAAGAAAATGTAAAAAATGTAACAAAAAAAAAAAAAAGACTTAGCTTGGTGTGCAGAATTGTTGAGTGCTCAATGATGAATTGTTTTGTCCCAGGCTAGACAATGAAGTTGACTATTAAAACATGCTACAAAAAAAAAGTATCCATGTAGAAGGATCAAAGCTGCTTCTTCTGTTAATTTTAGGTGAATTTATTTATGATTGGCTTACTAATTAAAAATATTTTGCTTTACTGTGTGTTTTTATCATTATGCAAGTATGATCTTGTTGCAGCTAAACCCTTACAGAACTGAATAGTGAATTTTCCCACTTCATTTCACAGAGCCCTGGAAGGGAGGAGAAATCCTGCATAGTCTGAAATGAGCTATCAATATAAAGCTGCAAAACCCCTCTGAAGTGTTGTCCTCACAGGCATATCTGTTAACCTTGGCTTATCTTTGGTAAACTACTGTGCTCTTGGTCCAGGATCCTGTAATTTGTGTTGTCTGCCACGTAGAGTCAGCAAGGGTGAGCACTCACACTTGAGGGTTTGATTTCTGCTGTGATATGAAGAGGGGGAAAAAAAAGGGTGTGAAAATGACCTTATATCCATTAAAATCAAGGCTTTAAAATGTCAAAATTCAAAATGCAATCACTGTTGCATCTTTCAGAAGCTTTGTTCTTGCTGATGTTTTGGTCACTCAATGGTTTGGGCTTTTTTCGTAGATTTATCTCATATCTAAATTTGATTAAGTTTAGATATTAATTTATTATTTGTTTTTTAATAGAAGCACATTAGAAATAAGTTGAGTCACAGTCACTCATACTTTGTTTGGTTAAATGACATTATAATGAAATAAGTTGAAACAAATTATGATTAGTATGATTACATTTTATTATAAACTAGTCTTGAAAAAGCTAACATTGCATTTTTACTCCCATAGTTAAATCAAATAATCAAGTAACATTTCTACTAGCTGTTGTTTGCAAATACTTTAAAAGCTCCACTGACTAAATTCTGCAAGTGATGTTATTCTGCATGTTATCACAAACTCACTGCTTGGAGGAGATTTTAATTTATTATTTGTGTGTTGTCCTTAACTAAATGTGTTTAAGTTCCCCAAAGATGAAGAAAAACTTTCCATTTAGCTATTTAATTGATCATGTAATAAATGTCTGAGGTGATGCTGAATGTTGTTCCTAAATCAGACCTTCACTAGTTGAATTTGCATTGGGTGAAAGCCAACTGCTGCTAAGTGGGACATCTAAAATATCCTTTCTAATTGCAAAGATGAGAAGGGCACCCTGTGATTTAAAATGCCCCATGATAGGTGCTTCTGACTTGTGAGCTTGGTATTGAGTATCTGGGAATGTGCTATGTCATGATTAATTGCAACTTACTCTGTAAAACTGACTCATTCTTTAAAGCTTTATTCTTCTATCAGTTTTGTATATCAAAATTCTGACAAATACATCTGGAGAGCTATTTGTTCAGTAAAATTATTCCATGGCACAGAGGGTCTAGTTATTTTTTTTTAATTAATCACAGCTCATTCCATTCTGACTGATCTTGGGCTTAAATATTAAATAGGCAAGCTCAGAAGTATCTTGAAATCCTAATTCAGTTGAGAGGAATCCCTGCCTCAGGGAGGTTGGATTAGGTGATCTCTGAGGTCCCTTCCAAGGTGTAAAGCATCCTGTGATTGTGTGGAACACCCTGGGATGCAGGGCATTGGTTTTAGTGTTTGGAACAGTAGATTATCTGCAGGCATGGCAGAAGTATCTAAAGAGTTTTACTCAGGATGGTTTGGCTCCATCACTGTACCAAACACACCAGAAAATTTATCCCTACTAAGGGATGCCCAGTGAAGCTCAACAAACATTTTGCCTACTGAGTAAGATTTTGGAGGAGACATGAGGTGTGTTTTCACATCTGCTGGAATTCCACTCCAGGAAGCTCTTGCATGTGATGCAGCTTCCAGAGAATTATTCCTAAGCTTAATTGTGTGGTTTGTTACTAAGCTTATTAGAAATAAGGCTATTTATTAATCTTGATATTTGATGGCAATGGAGAAAAGATGCCCAGGGGCAGGTGATTGTGTTTTGCTTTGGTTTTCTGTATGTTTTGTCAGACTAAAAAGATGGTTTTGTCATACTGTTTTAAAGCCAAAATCAGTGATGCAGAGAGTCAAAAGCTTTTCAATTATTTCAAATGTGGAATCTTCTCTTTTTTTCAGGCTGTACACATTAAGAATTGCAGAGACAATGTTCAGGGCATGGGACAGAAGTGAGTTTGAGGGAACAATTAGAACCTAAGTCACTGATTTCTGTAAGTAGAAGCATTAGCTGGTGTGTTAAGCCCTGAAGGATCTCATTTTGATTTTGTCCATTTTGTTCTGGTGCTGTGCTCTGGTTGCTGGTGGATGGAAGCCTGCAGAAGCTGAGCAGCCAGTTCCAGTACCAATGAGTTTGGAGGCTCTTAACTGGTGATGAATTTATGGAATACCATAAATGTGTCAGTACAGTGTCAAAAATTGCTTTAGTGACTTCTGTTTAAAAGCAGTTATTTGGATTTTAATACATATTAAATCTTTTATAGAATTCTTCCTGGTAGTTTATGCTTAAAAAAGGTGTGTGTCTACATTCACTAGATTTCAGATTATCAATCACTCTTCCAGAATCATAAATGTTAATTTCTAACTTGAATAACAGTAATGCCTGGTCATCCCAGATAATCCTGAGGTTTAGCATAATAGGGTTTTTTTGTGCAGTTGTGTTGGGAACTTTAAAAGGGACACACAAATAGTTTGTAATGATTTATTGATGTGATTTCTTTATTTGTCAATTAAAATTCCCCCCCCCCCCCATTCCTAGCAGCTTGAATGCCTTTAAACTAACGTTGTATGGCATCTGAATGCAGGAACCTGGGGGTGTGCTTCCAGCTCTTGCAAATAACTGGGATTTGGAATCTATCTTGAGCATTTTGGTTTTCCTCCCAAGCTACTGCTGATGCCTTTTCATGAACAATCTCAAGGCATCCTGCTTGTTGGAGTGTAGCATGATGAGTGCTGTGTAGAAGGGATTATTACAAGAGCAATGAAAAAAATCAAATAACCACATTACAGGTGTTTCTTCAGTGCTCCAATCCTGAGTTCTTACTGATTTCCACTTGCAGGGCCTTTGATGTCTTTTCCTTTACAATTTTGATAACCTGAAAATATCAAATACTTCACAGAATTTCTTGTTTTTTTCCTTTGAAGGTTCTTAGCAAAAGTGATGGAGCTGCCTATTTAAGAATATCCATCATGCTCAAGATTTTAGCAGTTGAACATTTACAGAAGATAAATAGAGGAGATGGCAGAACTGGAAACATTTCAGAACTTGTTTTGAAAAAAGATTTGGAAAAGGAGAAATAAATTTCAATATTGTTTTTCTTGCACCTGCTTATTTTTCTGCTTGTATTTTCTCAAAGCTACATGTGGGTTTGATTTATTTTGCTGTTGTTGTTGCAGAACACCACCCTAGAGGCATCTCCAAATACAGCTCTCCAATTACACCCTTAATCATGTTCCTGTTAAAACAAAAGTGAAAGGCTTTAAAAGGTCAAATGTTGCAAGGCAGTAGTAAGTAGTGTAATAGCTCCCTTCTTGTGTTTACCAACAGGAGTAAATAGCTTAGGAAACACTGAGCATTTGTGTGATTTTTTTGAGTGCTGTTCACTGGCACTAGAATCCTCAATCATGAGGAAAAGTTGGTGCTAATTAACCTCCTGGTCCTAGGAAATGCATTAAACATCTTTTCAAAGAAATTATAAAATTAAGAAAATACTGTTAGAGCATCGTTGAGGGGAAAAACAATGTTTAGGAAAATGCTTTCCAAGTTCTCCAGGCTGTAAATCTCAGCTTTTATGAATACAAAGTGTTACTAAATATTACCTGATGACCTAGGAAAGGAAAAAGTAAAATGTGTAGCAGTCATCTGCAGCTAAGGAGTTTGCTCTGCTTTGTCCTTGGCAGCTGGTTATGCTGCTTTAATTACATGAAGTAGAGCTTAGGAGAAGCCAGGAGTAAAACTGGGAACCACTGGTGTGTGTGCTGGTTGGCTGCAGCCAGCTTGCTGAGCATGTGCATCAGTGGTGAAAGGTTGATGCTTTGACTGTCTATCCAGATGTTCAAGGTTAGAAATTTCAGATACAGCTGTTTCAGTGCCTTACATGTTTATTCAAAAGCCTTTTCAGTTTCTTAGCTTTGCCTTTTTCCCTATCCAGTCTATTATTTCTAATTACCAAAAATAGTTTATTCTCAGAGAGCAAGCACAAAATCTTCCTGCCTTCCAAACATGTATTTTGGAAGGTTTAAGTGCCTGGAAAGTGTGGGAAGTACCACCCATGACTGTGGAGTGTGGGATTGATGCTGCAGGAGGAACACAGCACAGGAGGGAGCAGCAGCATCTCCATCACTGTCAAACCAGCCAGAGGAAGGAGTGGCATTGCCCAGCCACCTGCTCCAGTGTCCTGGATCCTTCCAGAGTGACTGGTATCAGATGGTCTGGGGTGAAACAGGAGAAATCCCTTGTGCACAGGTTGTCCTACCTGAGTTGTGTCTACCTTAGGTATTTAGAGATCAGCCTGACATGTGAAACCCTGTCATTGTTTGCTAATCAGAGTAACTGAGCAGTGTTAATCAAATTGCATAATTTCTTCTAATGAAAAGTTTTGTAATCTAATCACCTGTCAAGAAATGTACTATTTGTTTTCTTCTTTCTGAAAGTTGCCCAATGCTGTCTAGCTTCCTGAGCAGGGGAGAAAAGGAGATCTCAAACTTCTTATGTGTCCTCCTTAATTTTCTTTCTAAGGCTTTCAATTTCTCAGTATGTTTAAATTTTTATGGTGTTCATCTGTCTTTCCACAGCACCTGCTAGGACTATATTGAGATAGGATGCCTCATCCTATGGGAGGTGGCACAACTGGTGTTGCATTAACTGCTTTGCACAAAGGTGGGTATCACCATTTCCCTTTTCTGCCCCTTCATCCTCATTCTGTTTTAGGGTGAACTTTGTTACCAGTAATACCTGGCTTTTTAAATGAGTGTGTTAATAAAAAATAAGTTCTAAGGCATGCTGGAGAAGTTTCAAAGTCAAACCAGGAGCAATGCCTGTAAACTATCTTCCTTTGTCAGTGGTAGTTTCCTAGGGGAGCAGGAAGACCCTTTCATCTCCTTACTTTAGAGTTTAGGACTTGCCTTAAAAACAACTGGAAGTAATAAAAATCTTGTAGAAACTATGTTTTGGAACAAGTCTAGGCAGGACTGCAGGATTTACAGGAGCAAGTTAGGTCTGCTAGGAATGTCCTTTGGCTTGAACTTGTGAATTTTACATTAATTACATGTAAAATGACTTAGATGCCAGACTTTTCCCCAGAAAAAGTTGCCATGCACCTGCCATTCTTTCCTTCTTAGCCTAAAACAATAACAGGGCAGATGATACCACATCAAAGCAGGGGAGAACTATTACCTGAATCACAGCAAAACCCATAGGAGTATTACCCACAGAAAACTTCTCTGCAGAACAGGTGAATGCTGTATAATTTCCTGGGAAGGCAGTGAGGTTGGGAGTGGGTGCTCAGGTCCAGGAATAAAAGGGGATGTCATGATCCTGCCTGGCAGGGGGGTTGAACTCGATCTCCAAGCTCCCTTTCAACCCCTAATACTCTGTGATACTGTGATGCTCTGTAATTTCTACAATTTTTAGGTTGTGACTTAGAATTTATGCTCAGCTCTGGCCATCTTCTGTAATGTTTAATATGAAATGACTTGACTAAAACAAAAAGAGAGTGTGTATGTGCATGGCTTCCTCTGGTATAATTAATATTTCTGCTTGTTTGAGGAGCCATTTGGTACTCTTCTGGTTTTGACCTGTAAATTATTTAGTTCTCTTTCACCCTGATTCCATGGTCTCCTTTCTGTCTTTGAGGGACCTGTGTCGAGCTGTGCATAGCTACTGGGAACACTCAGTTACTAGCATTGAGTGCTTAGAGGTTTCACTGAGGACCTCTGGACCACAAGGGTTGTGTTGTGTTCAGAACAATCACTTCCCATCCCACCCTGGTGACAGTAAATGCCCATGTACTTGCATTTTAAGCCATGAGTCATTCAGAGGTGCAGTGTAGGTCATGAAAATGCCTGTATGAGAAAAACTACTTATGCAAATACAGGGTTTCTAAGCTCTTTTTAATGCTGCAGGTGCCAAGCTTAAGACTTGAGCTGTACCTCTGTGGCAGCCTGGTGCAAAAGGAGCCAAGAGCCTGAAACCAGCAGCAGCTCTGCCTCACGAGGCTGCTGTGTCAAGGGAAGAGGGAACAGCTGAACTTTTCCATCATGCTACTGCTCTCTGATGACAGATTGTCCTGCCTTGAGCAGGAGCTGGGTCTGGAATGACTCCAGAATTAGGAAACCCTAAACGGGAGATCGCTGCCCATATTTTTCTGGTGGTTGGATATTTCTCCCTGGAGCTGTGGCTCCAGAGGCAGCTTAGGCTGATGTCCCTCTGCAAAGGTGCCAGAAGGGGAATCTCTGTCCCCACACACTCCCAGCACCTCCCTGCAGCAGCAGTTGTGTGACTGCCTGTCCTGAGGCACAGGCATTCACAGCTGGGCAGCCAAATAAACTCTTGGCAAAGGTTCCAACTAAACCTATGGCATTTGCATTGCCCTGTATGCTTTACAATTCCCCCAGGGTTGTAAAGCTCAAAGAGCTTTGCTGGTGTTGGTACCTGCTGCATAAAGGCCTCATGGGCTGCTAAAATTATACTGGGAGTAGGAAACTAAAAGCTGCTGCACTGTTTCTGTAACTAAAGCAAACTTAACACTGAACATATGACCCTTAATATTAACTAATGTACTCAACAGCAGTCTTTGCCATAGATGCTGCTCAAAGTGGATTCCTAGTGAGTTATCCCTGTGTTATCATGTTGGGGTCAACTTAAAGGTCAAGCTGCAGCCTTTTTGTGTACTCAGCCCTGCCCAGTGCAAGCTGTGCTTGTGTGTGCAATCCCAACCTGCTTGGTTGTGATGGCTTTTGGAGACTTTTATGCCTATCAAGTGCTCCAATGTGTTATTCCTGTATTAAGTGGCTGAATGCAGTGATTATTTTTGTAAGAATTTATGCTTGTAATGCATCAAAGCAAGCGAGAGGAAGCATCTAAAAGTCTTAAGCAAACAAGGAGATGCAGTAGAAAGTCTTGGAAGAGGGAGGAAAAAATGGTGACTGAGGATGATGCAACCTCCCTATAACCACAACTCAGGACTCTGCTCTGCTGAGTTAATGCTCCAGTGCAAGGTAGACAGCCTGGCAACTCTGTAATAAGAGAGTGATTTATGGAGTGGGCACTTCTCATTCCTTCAGTAAGAATTTGTCTGTGTAATTGGAGTCTGGGTCTTTTCCCATGTGGTGTCAAGCCTTTCAGCAGTTCATTTAGGAGATCTTAGGAGCTTGATCCATTGCTCAACAGAAAATACAGAGCTTTTGTCTCTGTTCTGTGTGAGTTTGTGACAGGTCTCTTCTCCCTGTACTAGAGCAGGAGGATCAGTGTCATGCTGGAAGAGCTGTTTTGCAATGACCTGCTTTTCTGTACTTTGAAGAGATTGTTGTGCTCTGTGCACTGGGACGGAACACACTTTTCCCTGGTGAAAACATTTGTCTTTACATTGAGTGGCCACAGTGCTGTTACCCATGACCAGAAGGAGCAGAACATTATATGAGCCCCTCTTCATTAAAATATAGAAGTTTGGGTTTTTCATCCTTGTGACTTTTGGGAAGACTGAGGTTCTTTATTACTGACTTTACGTGAGGCTCCAGAATTTAGCTCATATTTGCTGCTGGAGAGATTTTGCAACAGCAAAATAAATCTCTCACGAGAGACATAGTTTGGGGATGATGTATCACATAATTTTATTCCATTATCTTTTTTTTTGAACAATACTACACACTAGTTGGTGGTTTTCAAGTAAGATGCTTCAGAAAGTTTTGCTTCAGGGGGTATGCTGGAAAGGAGGGAAACAGAAATCCCGCGTATTTAAGGAGGGTGTCATAGAACTGCCAGCGCGGGGGCCGCCTCTCCCTCCTGCCCCGGGGATTGCCCCGTTGAGCGGGACCGAGGGAGCTGCGCAGCCCAGCCCAGTCCCCTCCTCGGCGGCTGTCGGGAAGGAGAAGAGGAAAAAACGTTACAAAAGCACCCCGA
>JANHGL010026399.1:0-25824 GCA_024611195.1 Ceyx melanurus | reverse complement strand
AGTGCTATTGATGACCAAGTCCTGCTTGAAGGAAAACACTGGGACTTTTTGCATTTATACTGTTAAGAGGACTAAATCTCTTTTATGATGTGTTTGCAGGTTCAATGTTTACTGTCAAGGCAACATCTACTTTCTCAAATTTTCCCGTTATTTTTAATGCCAGAATTGAACTAGAGAATATGCAGAAGTATATTGCTGTATTTTAACTTGCTTATGCCAAAAATAGGTGAACTGGTCTTACTCATATTGTTGATACTTGATACATTTTATTTTTGACATAAGAAAAAAACCTAACTAATGCAGCCCAGAAGATATTTGCTTGAGAAAATGATTTGTTAGAAAGAAGGAAGAATTAAATGGAATCTTCACCTCTTCTTTAAGCATTATCCACACGCTGCTCTGCTTATCTGTTAGGTCTCTCTCCCATGGCTTGTTTAAATTGAGGATAAAAGCCTATTACTCTTTATCAGCTGATAAGAGATAATTCTTCAGCTGTTTAGGCAGAAGACACTGTTTTGGTACGGGATCTTCATATCGGGTGCTATTATTCAGGCGCTTTTGACAATATTGCCTTGTAGTTCTGGCATTTTAAAATTAGAACATGAAAACATAATTGATTTATGAGGTTAAGAACTTAAATATGTTTATATTCCAATAGCGTTTGTCTCATACTATGAAAGAGTACGTTGCAAGATGTCATTGTTAAATGCAGTCTATTTATTAAAGAAAATACCTCTTTGGGAAAGTATTTGAATCTGAGAAATAGATATGATTCCAGTGCATGTGATACTCAAATGGAAATAATTATATTTTTGTCATTTCCTAGTTCCTATCCTATGCTTTTCTGTTTTCTAAACTTGCCATATAGCAGGGACAGAGTTCCTGCTGTCACCTTTCTTTGTTTCCCTCCAGGCTTTCCTACAAACGATAATATGTAAGTGCAAAAAGGAAGATGAAAACAAAAAAGAGTAGGGAAAAATCATGAGGCTAAAATGTATAATGTTAACTAAATAAATTCTGTTTAGCTATTTTAAGTAGGTATTCTAATTTTCAGGAAGTAAACTAAACCCCATGAAGCTTGTAAAGTAATCTTATGGAAGATTTGTTTGTTAATGAAAAAAAATACAGTTTTATAGCAATCATGAGAGTAAATTAATGTTGTCTAAATTTAATTTTGTCTTTTAGGCAGATACACAGATTGACAGAGAACATCAAAACTTTTATGAAGCATCATTAGAATATGTTTTTAAAATTCAAGAAGTACAAGAGAAAAAGAAATTTGAATTCATAGAACCTGTAAGTTTTGTGTTTTATTTCTTTAGAATGCATGCATCTAAAGCTGAAAATTTAATTTAAAATATCTATGTTTTACCTTCTAAGTTATAATTGCACATTCTTTGTATATAGACAGACATTAAGATCTTGGCTTGGGCACTTTTTCATGTTTATTAAAGGATTATGTAAGAGTATCTTATCTACTGTGAAGTGAAATGTCTGCTGACTTGGAGTGTGCAAAACATTTTAATGGGACAAAATACCATGTTGTGTCTGTGGAACACGTAACGGTTGTTTCCCAATACCATGGTTTCATGGCTGAAATGTTGAGCCAGGCTTTGGATTTATATATTCCATGTAGGCAGTGTACACATAGGTTTTTCCAAGTTATACTTGAAATAAAGTGAAAAATCAGGTTTTCTGTAGGATACGTTTCTTACTGGAATCATTTGTCTTTTTATTTTGCATATAAAAGAAAGCATATGTTGACAGCCATAAAAGAGGAAGATTATGTTGTGTTTCAAAGTCTATATTTCGATCTGGGATTTACTCCTGGACTGTATTTCTCCCCTGCCTGCCACTCCCCCACCTCCCCCAACTATCTTCTGGATCACTCAGTTTCAAAAGATGCTACAGTATGATGTGCTGTCATATTTCTGTGGCTTATTAATAGCAATACTACTGTTCATGTCATACAGGACTAGCTTGCCAATTACCTTATTTAGTTAGTACCTGCAGCCCTTGACAGAGAACTTCCATTGTCATGTGTCCCTTCCCATTAAGCACACTGAATGTAGCAGACCATCACTTGTGAAAGGGGAACAAGAGAAGTGTAATTTTTTTCTCTCTCCATGCCATCTTCCATCTTCCCTGTAGCTAACTGAAGCAGTACTCCTGACTGTGAAACAGCTTGAATTACATCTCTTAACACCCAATGTCACTAAGAAGAGCTTCTCAGATGCCTTCTTTCCATTAGATGAGAAAGTACTGTATAGCGAATATTTGACATTGATACAACCTAATGATACTGGATTCAGCAACAACTACTTACAGAAATCCTATCTTTATGGCATACAGCTGCCAAATCTTTGTGACTAAAACTTTGCTTGGATACCTAAATAAAAACATTTTTCTACCTGTTTCAGATTAATCTAGAGTGTCTCTCTGTCTACTTCTAATGAAACTCACATCCTGAAAAATTCTAGCAATCTTGACCTAGCTCTGACCCTGGTATAGGAGACTTTATGCTCCTTCAAGTAATAGAAACTTTTGGTATTGAGATGATTTTATACGTCAAAAAATAATGCATAAAGTTAAATTCTGTATAATCATAATAATAATAAAAAAAATAACATTAAATAGTCTAATTGCATATAGTTAAAATATTTCATCCTATGTGATAGACAGGAAAAATAAGTTTGATTTTATATATTTTAGCTGAAGATACTGATCTTTATCCTTTTGACCAGGAGTTGTCCACACACTAAGACATCACAGCAGCAGTTATGAATTACAGGAATGAGAGAGAAATTTATCAATTCATTAGTGATGATACTTGAGCAAACAAGTAGGGGAGGTTACTGGTAAACTCATTTGTGTGGACTTGGGTATTTTTGTCACCAGTGTACACATCCAGTATGTCAAATTTACTTTTGAATGGGTCAGTTGCCATCCTTTGTCAGATCAGTAGGGCATTTTAGCCCAGTGTGCTGTTTGTTACACACACAGGTTATTACTTGATGTTTCAGAGGAAGGTACAGGAAAGACCCAAGATCTTCAATTTATCAATGGCAAAAGATATGGATGGTCTGGGAACCTGAGTGGAAGATGTAGCCTAGCAAAAAATGTCTAATGGACAGCAGAACAGGGGAAGTTGGTAAGAGTGGAGTATGCTCCTTCCTGGACTAGAGTGGGGGGAGATTTTAAGGTAAAAAAATTCTAATTACTCATACTCTGAATAGAGGATTAAAATATTTAGAGTAGACTTTTTTGGCTGCTCCTGAGGCCCTGGATGTCTCTGCTGTTCTCTGCATCTTTTTTTCAAGGAGTTTTGAATGTGTATTAATGTGAGAAACTGACAGATGCCTATTTGTGAGCCTCATAGGTCTTGATATTCTCCAATGAAAAAAAAATCACTAAAACTTTTCATACAGGTAATGAATTTAACTTTTTTCTCAAGCACAAATTAGTGTTAAAATTTACTTTACATCTAGTTAGACAACAAAGCAAGTGACAGTGATCTTTCATCCTACCTTTGCCCTTAAGGGCCCAGAGAAGCTAGTCCAAACCAGTGGCACTTTCTGAGGATGTTGTGCTTGTTAAGAGAAATACAGCTGCCTTCCTAGAGCTCCACTTTGTCCCTTAGTGATTCCAGGACTTCCTTGGCCTGTAGAAATCAGGGCACACAGTTCATAAGGAATAAACTATCAGAAATGTGAGAGGTGGTCCGTTAAATGTCACAAAAGCCAAGAAGTGTTTAAAGAAAATAAAACAGAAGTGAACAACAAACTCTGCCTGTAGTTGCAGTTCCACGAGACTTCTCTGTGGGTGTTAAACTCAGTTCTTGGATTTTCTACATTATTAGCTACATTTGCTTTAATCTGATGAATAAGTGCTATCTACTTATAAATAGAATGAAGCCAGGGAGACAGGGACTTCTGGCTCATCTGCTACAGGCCAAAGGTTAAATTCCTCCCCTATCTGAAACCTAAGTACAGTCTTCTTCCTGTGAGAATGAAATGACAGGCCATCTTGAGGTCACCTGGAGAATTTATTTATTTTTATGCAGAGATGAAGTAGTTGGATTTTGTTTCAGGTTCTGTGTTGAAATCCTCATGGCACTGGGTTAGTTAGTAGCATTGTATTATGGAGTTCAGACCTTGCTCTTTAATGATGTGACTGATTAGATACTTGGAATGAGGTATAAGGCACTTGTGGAAATAAAAAATTGTTGATATGAACACAACAGGCATTCTATGTGAAACAGATCATCTGTTTACATGTGAAATATTGAAAAACTACCCTGAAAATATTTTTTAATAAAAAGGACTATTCTTGTTTTCTTTATTATTTAATACAATTCTCTTTAAAATTATCAAACCTGCATTTAGCAGCAGTGCCACTTCTAACACCAGCAACGAGAAAACCCCACTGTGAGCATAAGCCTAGGGCAAAAGTCCTTAGCTTTTAGATCTCCTCCATGCAATGCTATGGCTGTACCTGTCCTGATGGAAGTGTTTATGAAGATGCCTTAGCAGCTAAGGCCTATTGGGTACATGTCATTTTCTGATCCCAACTCCTCCACCACTTGTGACACACATAGAAGAAGCAAATATGATCCTCAGTGTCAGTTGTTTCAACATGGAACTTGAATATGCTAATCTAGGACTTGCATTAAAAAAGCATAATTTTACTTTTATTCCTGTTTTTCTCAGAGAGTATTTGACCATGAGAACCTCAAGATCAAGTCCTCTGCAATGCAAACTACCAGAATACCTGAGGACCAGTTTAACTAAAATGCACTTATCTTTTTCTCAGGGTTTTTTTTTCTGGTATATTTTTTTTCTTCCTGATAAATTCAGCTTTGCTGCCATCTTGTGTTAAATATTTTCCTCCCCTGTATTTCTACATGTACTCTATAAAAGCATTTTGTTTGGTGTAAAATATTTTTTTTTTTCAAATATTGAAGTTTAAATTTAAACAGATTTTAGTACATTCTCCTGAAATGCCCTTTAAACTGATCTTGAAAATTTGGGCATTAGTTGACATACTGAAATTTACTCCCACTAGTTCTTCTATTGCAGTTTTGGTGTGCTCCAACCTTCCGGTCTGGCTGCAGTTTTGCTGAGCACAGTTACTCCTGAAGTGCTTATTTAACTGAAAGAGACTTACAGATTAAGTTAATCCACATCCTTTTGACTGAATCAAGTCAGAGTAAGAACAGGAGTAGCCATACTGCTGTATCTAAGGGAGCTGTAGTTGGGGAAGATGATGAGTAAATGGATCTAGACAGCCTTGGACAGCTGGAACCTTGGCTATAATTAACATACTTTATTAATGAAAAAAGGAATATTAGTTTTCTTTCTTCTGTGTAATTCTTTCTAGAATTACATTATAACCTTAAACTTGTAGAACACTTTCAATTTACATAATTGGAACTTTTTAATATAATTTGTTGTATTTGGACCTTCCTTGAAACAACTTTAATAACCATTAAGAGACTTTTGGGGCCAGGTCCTTAGCAGAGGTGATCATTTCAGCTAGACAGGCTGTCATGTAAAGCTGAGAAAATTTACAGAAGCTGTCTAGCTCTTCACTTGGCTGTTTGTTGGTGGCATACAGTTCAGGAACTCACACCCATTTCAGAGGCCCCACAAAAACTGTCTTTTATGTCTTTTATCTTCTCAGTTCTTCAGTCTCCATGACTGACCTTCAGAGTAGTCATGGGCTTTCACCACTTCTGCCTGAGGCCAAAGTTTCATCTGATCCTGTAATACCAGTAAAAACTATGATTGAAGTCCTTTTCCCAGCCATGCCTTCACATTTCTATTTGTGCCAGCACTGATGGTCTAATAAGCTCAAAGTGCTTTAACTTACTAATGCAGTAAACCAGCAGGTTTCCTGAGGCACAGGGGCTCCCTTCTCCCTGAAGGGTTTGGTGATGCCAGATCTGGGACAAGGATGTGTGGGATGCATGGCAAAGATAAATGGAGAAGGAGAAACAGGAAGGGGAGAGCAAGATTTCAGCCCAGAGTCCTTCATCTGTAAAACGGTGGAAATTTTCTTCTTAAAGGATGTAGAATGTCTTGCAATGCTGATGAGGCAGATGGGGCTCTAAAACTGCAAATACTGTTTTAGCTGTTTCCCTGAAATAGATGTGTTACCTTAGTACAGTAGTCTCTCAGTGAGCAATAGGAAAGAGGGAGGCAGAACAATTTAACTACATTTTTTTCAGGTAGGGCTGAGTGTAAATTTCAAGAAAATATAAACACAGTAAAACCTACATTTTTTAAGCTGTTTCACTTACAGTAAGTAATCTGTGGTTCTAGTAACACAATGAAATGTGCATTAAATATAAATTATGGCATTTTTGTTACCCAAGTCTAGGTTACTTCTGTAGTCAGTGGAGAGAGATAAATGTTTCCATTGGATCATTCATCCTATCCTGAGTGAGAAGTCTGAAGAAGGGAAAATAATTATGCTCTTGAATACCTGTAGTTTTTTATTGAGTTAGGAGGCAGACTAGACAGACCATTACTTAACTTAGGTGATTAGCTTTTCAAGATAAATCTGTCCTGTAGTTATAGCTTTTGTTATTGTACATCCAAGTCAGTATCTCTTTATTTTGATGTTGCTTTTTTTACTTGTACTTTTGAAAGCTAAATTATATTCATCAGAATGGTCCAAAAACTAAATATTAGTAGCAAGACAACTTGTGGTAATGTCAAAACACTTTTAACATTTAGAACAGAATAAGTTAGAGTGCTTTTAAAAGTAATAGATGGTAGGAATGCATTAATTCAACAGCTAAAATCTAGCTGCATTTTATATTATTTAGACATTATTTTAAAGCTAACGTTAAAAAGAATTTCCAACTGGATACATACAGACTTCAGCTGTTTTGGTGGAGGCAGTCACAGACATACCATTTTTGCTTTTCATTCAGAACACAAAGAAATAGTCTAGATTTCTTGTGTTCTATTAAGCTGTCCAAAACATACTTTCAAGAGTCTCATTTGTGGAAAATATGCCATAGCCCAGGCAATTACTATGAAGAATGCAAAACAAAATTTTGAAGAAAAAAGCCTTGAACTGTGAAATTATGAACTTGGAACATGCACACCATCAAAGACTCCATCTGAAATACTTGAGAAAATTACTAGGGCAATGAATTAATTTTTTATAGAAATGACAACTTCATGATGCAAAAGCCTGTTTAACACTTTTTTT
This sequence comes from Ceyx melanurus, assembly GCA_024611195.1. NCBI lineage: Eukaryota > Metazoa > Chordata > Aves > Coraciiformes > Alcedinidae > Ceyx > Ceyx melanurus. Next base: position 18,600 of record JANHGL010026399.1, on the reverse strand, counting down.
TATTAAGGCTTGACCATGGTTTCCTTGATCAGCAAAGCTTTGCCATTGCAAGTAACAAAAGGTTAGTTTTTTAGGAGCTAAGACAGAGAATGGTTTTTGTTGACGGTTTGCTATATTTTGCTGCTGAAAAACAATAGAAAATCAACTGTCCTTAGTTTTTGCTTTCTAATATTCACCTGCTGAAAAGCTTGCAGCTTTTCTATCCAGGTGGTTTAATGCCACCGAGTCAGCAACAGAACACCACACTGCTGCTGACTCCAAACCCCCAGCTGGTGGGATGGGGCGGACAAAATGCAACAGAAGGCCCAAGGTTTGAGACAAAGGACAGGGAGGACTCACCAGTTATGGTCATGGGCAAGACAGACTTGACTTGGGGAAACAAATACATTTAATTTAAACAAAACAACCTTCAATTCACCAATTGAATCAGAGCAGGACAGTGATACAAACAAACAGAAGTTAAAATTGCCTTCCTCAAACCCTTCCCTTCTTCCCAGGCCCAGCTCTGCTACCTCCTCCCCATAGTTTCACAGGGGGACAGAAAATGGGGGTTTGAGCCTATCCCAGTCCATTCCATGTTTTTTCTACTACTCCGTCCTTGGGGGGAAATCTCCTCACCTTCCTCCCCTGTGGCAGCATAGCATTCCTCCCATGGGAGACAGTCCTCCATAAACTTCTCACACCATCATGGATTCCTTCTGCAGGCTCTAGTCTTTTCAGCAACAGACTGCTCCAGCACAGGCATCCCTCACAGTCACAGTCTTCAGGATCAGTCCCCTTCTCCATTTTAGGGTCATCCATGGGCTGCAGAAAGGATTCTTGTCTACCATTGATGTCTAAGGGCTGCAAGTGCAATGGCTCAGCATGCCATTTCACCAAAGGGTGAAGGGGAACAGCTTATCTAGCATGAGTCCCCACCTCCTTCCTCACTAATTTCAATGTCCACACGGTTGTCTCTCTCACATCCCATTCCTCTCCAAAACAAAAGAGCTCCAAAGGAACTCATGCAACAGGCTTTTCCCCTCTTAAATATGTTATCTCAGAGGTGCTCAGACTTGGCCAGAGATGGGGCTGACTTGGATATGGGGAGCTTCCAGAAGCTTCTTACAGGACCCCATGCCTGTAACCCACTCCCCTGCTAACAAAACCCTGCCAGACACAAACCTGAAACACTAGCAGTTTTTAGTAACTACTTTTTTCACTCTATCAGACAATACCTATCATTATAAGTTAGTGTGCTTTCTATTATGTTTGTGCTATATAGCATTAAGAGAACACATTAAAAATATATGTCTCAATTTTACCTTTTCAGCTCTTGGCCTTTCTTCAAGGACTATTTACATTTTACCATGAAGGATATGAACTGACTCAGGAGTTTGCACCATACAAGCAACAACTGCAGTTCAATTTGCAGAACGTAAGGATGATTTCTATTTACAGCATTTTTTTACTTATTTAATTTCAGGATATTAAAGTAGACCCACAGCACTTTATTGGAACTCTAAATCCTGCAATGTTTTCGTAAGGTGAAATAGTCTACGAATAGGTAAAAATTATTTTTGGTAAGATTAATGTAATTAAGATTCCTGTCAATAAATAACCAGAAAAATCTTCAGATAGTTAAATTGTGATTTACAGGTCAAAATTTTGGGAGCAAGAACCAGAAAAACAAGACAGTTGTCAAGTTCTGATTAGAAAACAAAGTAGTCCAAATAGATATATGTAAATGCTTTCATGAGTGTGGAGTCTGTCTTCTGTAGTAAGTGGAACTCCTGAATCTGGTTCCCGTCTGCTGCTGAGTCCAGTCTGGGACTTCCCCAGCATCCGCTTCACAGCATCAGAAGGTGATGTTGACAGTGATGTAATTGCCATCAGGGAGAGTTGAGTTTGATACTGGTTTTATATATATTTGTATATATTTAATTTTGTTGTTTTGGTTTTTTTTTTTCATTAAAGCTGTTCTAGTTTCATTTTCTAATTGCTAAGTCTCTCTCCTTTATTCCTTTTCTCTTCCCCTTTGGGGATGCAAGGGAGGGAGTTAACAGAAAGTGTCTGTTTTAGGTCTAGTGGGCTGCCCTGGCTCTAAACTTTGACAGATACTTTTGCACTCATCACAACTGCTGTATACAGATGTATATTTATTTCTCTGTGTAACTCAGATGTTACACTTACTCAATATCTTTTCTATTCTTTCAAGAAAAGGTACTCACCCAACAAAAGTGTTTGTAGCTCCACTAAAGTCAAAGAACTAAAAACAGCCTAGAAGATCTGACAACAGCTTTTGTGCATAGTACCTTGGCCACTGAACTTAGGGAATACTAAAGAAGTCTGGGAGTACCAGAGTACCTTACTGTGCTTAACTGCTATTCCCTGTGGGTTACTGGAGAATAAAACACTGACATTCTCCTTGTAGCATCTTGCTATTAGAGAGGCTCAAAGTTGGAAGATGGCATTACCTTAGCACTGTAAATGTAATCTTCATTCTTAGGAGTATTGCACTCTTCCAGGTTCTGCTGTAGTTAAAACATGCAGCACTGTAGCCCACTCACTCCTTTTTATGTCTGTTCACATGCATGTATAGCTCATTTAAAATGCTGCTTGGGGAGATAAAGCAAAGCCTCCTAGATTATAAACTTTTTCCTTTTGAAACAAAGTGCAAATGTTCTCTGTAAAGCATCTCCAAACCTTGTCCTTTCAAATGTATTTGCCACTTTTTCTTTGCTAAGGGTCTTTCAGATAAAGGCACAAGGGGTCAGTGTTGTTGCACAGAACAGTTTCAGTGAAAGGGGGAAAACTGTGCTTCAGTCGAGAATTATTTATAAGTTTCAGGAGAAGCATGAGCCCACAGGACACCAAATCTTGTAAGAATCTATTTATATCTTCTATGCACATATCTATTGACACAGAATTATTGAAGGATTTTTTTCAATGTCAATGTTAATTACATAATAGTTACTATCTTCTTTAATATTATCTAAGTACAACTTTAAGTTTTAAATAGACTACAGAGATAGAGGGGCATGTAAAGTTAGGCAGAAGGAACAATGTATCATGATATTTTTTATTACATTTATATATCAGATAAGCATATACATGAAGATATAGTGCAATATAGTACATGATTCACTGCTGTTACACATTTTAAATTCTGGCTCCAGGTCTACATCCACAGCTTCCTTTTGTTATCTGGGATACCTACTAGCTTGTCACTCAGAGCATCACCCAACCTCAGATTAGAGTGAAATCATTTATGTAGGTAAAGACAAATAGAGAACAGTGTTCAGGGAAGATTTTGGTCACCCTGTTTTAGTTTGCAAAGTTGCACGTCTCCATTGCATTATATGGTAAGGTCTTGGAGAACAGCTGATCTGAATTTCTGTTCCTGTTCATAAAATTGTCCTACGAGTTAGAGTAGAAGCAGTAGCAACATTAGGACTAGCAGAGGCGACCAACAGCTCTTATAATCTGATAGCCTTTTATGATAGTATAAGTAGATGGATGGATGAGGGAAAGGCTGTGGATGTGGTATTCCTTGACTTTACTTTAGCAAGGCTTTTGATACTGTCTCCCATGGGATCCTAATTAACTAAATGTCAACAGAAAATACAACCGAACTCTAAATCATCACTTAAATGATAAAAGGAAAGAAACCAACTCAGATTTGGGGTATGTTATCCTTAAAAAAAAAAAAAAAGACAATCAGCAAGGCCAATGTCCCAATCTTCAAAAAGATTGACTAATCTGATAGCCTTTTATAATGATATAAGTAGGTGGATGGATGAGGGAAGGACAGTGGATGTGGTATTCTTTGACTTCAGCAAGGCTTTTGATACTGTCTCCCATGGGATCCTCACAGGCAAGCTTAAGAAGTGTGGATTGAGTCATGGTGTAGTAAGGTGGATTGGGAATTGGCTAAAGGACAGAGCCCAGAGAGTTGTGGTCAGTGGAGCAGAGTCTGGCTGGAGGCCTGTGACTAGCGGAGTCCCGCAAGGGTCAGTGCTGGGTCCAGTATTATTCAATATATTCATCACTGACCTGGACGAGGTGATAGAGTGCACCCTCAGCAAATGTGCTGATGACATCAAACTGTGCTGCCATCCAGTGAGACCTGGACAGACTGGAGAGCTGGGCAGGGAGAAATGTAATGAAATTTAACAAGAGCAAGTGTAGAGTCCTTCATCTGGGGAGGAACGTCCGCATGTATCAGTACAGGCTGGGGGCTGAACTGTTGGAGAGCAGCTCTGGAGAAAGAGACCTGGGGGTCCTGGTGGACAGGGGGATGACCATGAGCCAACAATGTGCCCTTGTGGCCAGGAGGACCAATGGCATCCTGGGATGCATTAGGAGAAGTGTGGCCAGCAAGTCAACGGAGGTTCTCCTCCCCCTCTACTCTGCACTGGTGAGACCCCACCTGGAATATTGTGTCCAGTTCTGGGCACCCCAGTTCAGGAAAGACAGAGAACTACTGGAGTCCAGCACAGGGCCACCAAGATGATGAAGGGAGTGGAGCATCTCCCTTATGAGGAAAGGCTGAGAGAGCTGGGGCTCTTTAGCCTGGAGAGGAGGAGACTTGACGGTGGACTTCATCAATGTCTATAAATATGTTAAAGGTGAGTGTAGGGATGATGGAGCCAGACTCTTCTCAATGTCATCCAATGACAGAATAAGAGGCAATAGGAGTAAGTTGGAGCGCAAGAAGTTTAGGGTAAACACAAGGAAAAACTTTTTCCCAGTGAGGGTGACAGAGCTCTGGAATGGGCTGCCCAGGATGGTTGTGGAGTTTCCTTCTCTGCAGACATTCAAGACCCATCTGGATGTGTTCCTGTGTGACTAGGTGATCCTGCTCAGGCAGGGGGTTTGAACTAGATGATCTTCTAGGTCCCTTCCATTCCCTAACATTCTATGATTCAATGATTACAACAACTGTTTTCTATTACCTGTATGAACAATGTGCTCGACATCCGATATAGTAGTAGGAAAACCTCTGAAACCTCTGGCACCGTATATTAATTCTCCCCTAATATACTGTGCTAAGTGTGTGGAGGGAAACCCTGGCTTCACTGAATTCGATGGGAAAAAAAATGTCCATTTATCTGAATATAGATCTTAACAAATATGAATAACCCACCTTTGTACCTTTGTTTGCTTGGCAAGATGCCTGGTTATACATGTGATATTTAGGACATACTGTGCTTCCATGTTTTTGAGACAGTTGTGCCACTTGTGTCCTGTTTCTAACCTAGCATATTTATATTCAATTGTGGTGTTTGTGTAGTCCTATCAAAAAATATTCATGACAGTGCCAGTAATCTGACTATTCTCACTATAATCAGGTGTGTAATTACTGCAAGTACAGAAACAATATGTTTGTCTCTTCCATGTGTGGCAGCTGTCTAAAGACATGAACCTGGCATTAACCCAAACTAGTGTCTTCTGCACTGTACCTCAAGTGTCTCAGTAGGACTTAACACTTAAGGTTTGGGGCTATGCTATCAGCACTTTCTAGTTTAGCCTGGCTTCTCTCTGAGTATCCTAGAGTACAGAGAGAGAAAACCTGCATCCGTCTGCAGAATACTGTGTAAGCCTACCTAAAGATATTAAATTACCTCCTTACTGAGGTTAGTGATCTGCAGAAGGAACAATGTTAATTTTTTCACCTGTTTTGTTTATACTTGTGTGCTTAAGTTGAGTGCTTCATTACTATTACTCTTTGGCTTCTAGAGCAATTAAGAGTATTATTCTTTATTGCCTTTTTTTTAAAAAAATATTTTTATGTTTCTGGCAAATGCTTCTGTTGGGCTCTGATACAATCTCCTTGGCATTATTGGCAAATTGTTCTTCATTGCTGTTCAATTTTAGTACTTGCATGAGATAATGTGGGTTTTTTTGCTTGTTTCCTTTTCTGGGTATTAGACTCGGAATAACTTTGAAAGCACTAGGCAGGAAGTGGAGAGACTTATGCAGAGAATGAAATCAGCCAACCAGGATTACAGACCACCAAGTCAATGGACAATGGAGGGCTATCTCTATGTGCAGGAGAAACGTGAGTAAAATTGATGTACCTTTTAATTTGGGTTGAAAGGCACAACAACGAATGGAAAAATGAGAAAACTGTTTCATTATCAGGACAACACAACAGCTCCATGTTTTAATGTCTGCAGGCTTCTGATATGGTTGCTTTTTTGAATGATTGATATGTTCACAAGAAAAAATTGTTTAACTTTTCAAAAAGCACTCAGAATTGCTACAGTCAGATGGAACAGTTATCAAAATGCTTTTTAAATGACTCCGCTTCTGCCCCTGTGACCTTGTGGGTAGGTCCCTGCTATTGGCCATTCCAGTGGCTGAATGGTAGCAAGCTCTGCTCTGGCTGGCTGCCCTACACCTTGCTGCAAGAAGCTACAAGGTCCCAGAACTCAGCTTTGGCTTCACCTGGCAAATCCTGCTGTCTCCTGTACTTTCTTTGCCTGAACAGGATCCATAGTTCAGCCAGTAGGAGCAACTTCCACCTTGTACCAGGGATTTCCACTGACCCAACCACCTTAAGAATTATACACATGATGGAAAACAGAAATTAAATTACATTAATCTTTATTCCATATATAAGTTAAAAGAAAAAAAAAAAAACAAAACAACCTCAGTACCTATCATTGTTAACCTCAGCCACTTTTACCTTCAGTAGCACTAAAAGTTTTAAGAAGACCCTTTGTGATTTAATTAATAACCATAACAGAAACCTGTGTTAAGTGGAAATTACACTAAACCCTGCTAATGGGGGAGGGAGAAAAGTAGTGAAGCATTGGGCACATGCTGTGTTTCATTAAATAGTGAGAGGTCAACTTGACATCCTCTTATTGAAAAGAAATGTGTTCATTAGTTTATTCTGGAGTAAGAGTAACAGGGTCTGTAATCTCTGTGTCAGTAGGGAAGGTACTGGTTGTATATTTCCTTTTGCAGGTTTACTTTCCTGCAACCATCATCTTGTAGGCTCTTGTCAAATTACAGGCAACTGGGTTAAATAGTTGCTATTCTTGAGAGTAAATCATGTATATATTCATTGCTGATATGCAGGATGGTAATATATGTTTCTTTGAAAAAAAAGTCAGTAGGCATAAATTGTTTTCATTCAGGTGGATGGTCATGAGTAACAGACTTAAAGCTGCAATGTAACTGCATAACATTTTTTTAATGAAAAACATGTGACTTCTAAACTTATCCGAAACTGCTTTTAGAGTGCTCATCCTTATGTATGCTAAAAGAGTTAATGAAATGCCATCAGAGGAAAAAATGAATGTAAAGTAATTGTAAATTTTGTTTTGCTAAGTGAAAATTAAAATATAGGAACAAAATACCTAAATTCCAAAGGTGAGTAACTGGTTGACTTTTTAATTCATGACATTACTTTCCAGCAAAATGCAGGAAAGAGAGAACTTTCTCCTAGTCAGTGTAACAGACCACATAAATTTGTACATCTACCTTTCTGGATTGCCAGACATCTGACTTAGATGGCTGATGCAGTCTCTTTTATTTCTACCACTTTTGTGGAAGGTTGCATTTAGAAGTCAAAGCCCTTTTATCTATAGTAAAACTACTGTTTATTCTTAATACCTTTTATTTTCGTTTAGCTGTTTACATTTTAAAGAACCCAACAAAACAAATCTAAACAAACACAAAACCCTTAAAATACTTTTTTGGTTTGTTTTTGGTTTGTCTTGTTTTTTAATTCAAAGCTCTTTAATTTTAAGAAGCATTAAAAAGTAGATATACTGTACTTTGTAAAAATCAACATCACATTTTTCCCATGAGTAGCTCCCATTGAAGTGAATTGGATTATCACATATGGGTTGAGAGTATCATCTAATCCTTTACTATTCTGAATTTACACTATAGTTACAATGTCACATAGATGTATTTTACTTCGGCATTTACATTTGTTGATGACTCTGCAGGGAAGGGCCATCTTTGAGCACCAGGCTCTGAAACATAATTCTGACCAAGAGGAAAAAAACCTTTTCCTTCCTGGTACTTCACACAGCCATCATGCTTGGCCTCTGGAGCTGAATACCCAGAAGTGCTCTCAATGCTGGCAAAATAAATGGGACTGTACTCTGCCACTAAGACAGTCTTGCACAGAATATCCCACTCCCTGTGCTAAATCTCCTATTCTCAAAAATCTTTTTTTTTCCAAGTTAACAATTGTCCATGTGTTACTTGGTTACTGTGAACACTGCAGGAACTGTTTATTAGTAGTGCAGTTATAGCCATGATGTTCTGGCCCAAGGTTGGAGCAGTCACCCTGCAAATACCTGAATTGCCTTGTTCTTTGCAGTGTACCACCCCTCCAGATGTATCTGTAAGATTCTGAGAACTTAACTTGTTCTCTGTGCTACAGGAAATACATTTTTTTTTTCCAGAAAATTCTGGGAGATCTTATCTGTACTTGTAGGATGTGGGGAGAACTGTGGAAGCAGTGCGAGGATTTATTCCATGTCCTCACAGAAAAGAATACATTAAAAAATACCTGTATCTAATCTAGGTTAGAGGACAAAGTTTAAAATACCATCAAGCTTGAGCTCAAAAGGATTTTGTGTTTATATTCAAACCAGATTCAGAACAATGCCTGAGAAAAGGTCTGGGTAATCCAGGAGTGAAAACATCGCTCTGCATCAGAGATGCTATACTGTGCAGTGGGATTAAGTAGTGTGTTGTGACCTCTCTAGGATAAGGCATAAAGCCATTACATTGGGTATCACTGTAGATTTTGTGTATGGCTCTCTAAATGGAAGAATCCCTAAGTACTTTGGTATCATGAGTGTATGCAATTTTCAGTTTGTGCACACGATTGTGTTCACAACCCCTTCTCTTAGAGGCTAGTATTGCCTGCTGAAGTCACCACCTCTGCCACCCAGCATTTTATCTCTCATCTCTAATCCACTGTTTAGAGTGCACTGTTCCTTTCTTTCCTTTCCTTTTATTTAATGAAATCACCTGCCCATGTTCAAGTGCATCAGATTAAATCTGCCTCTGAGGCAATGCCATTTTACCCACTCCCTTAGGGTAACAGGTAGAAGAGTAGCCTTCCTGTGATACTACCAAAATGATTTGTTACCTTTGAGAAGGACTCTGAAAATAAAGGGAAATGCAGTCTGACATTATGACTTCATCCAATTTTCTGGATCCAATACCAGACCTCAAGTTTCTTCTCAGAGAAAGGATGTAATACTGAATCCCTGTGCTTCACTTGTGCTGATGAAAACTTCAATTGTATTTCCTAGGCAGAAAAATCCTCAGGATCTTGTCTGATCTCCTGTCTGTTTATCCTAGTAAAACCCTGTTACCCATTCATTTGCCAAAGGAAAGCAGTCAGGTGGAAGTGTATTGCTCAGCCTTATCAAGCTGCAGTATTTGAAAATTATACCTGAACAACATGTTCAAATTAAAAAATCAGGAGAGTTCTTGATTTGGTAGCATAAAAGTAGATACTGTTATGTTTCGTTTCTCTAATTCCAACTAAAGAAGTAATATATTGCAAAAATAATTGCTTGTAATACTGTCTTTAATCTAGGACCTCTTGGATTTACATGGATAAAACATTACTGCACTTATGATAAAGGAACAAAAACTTTTACAATGAGTATAGCTGAAACAAAATCTGGTGGAAAAGTGGTGAGTTGCATATACATGATCTGTATAGTGCATTTTTTTATTAAGCATTCAGGAACTGTTAAATGCAGTGATCAAAGCATAAGGATGTTTTCATGCATGAAGTAGTGAGTGTCTTATAAGGATAGATAAATATTTAAATAAAAATCTTTCTTTTAAAGCATATATTAACCACATATTTAATAATTTCTCTAATGTGGTGGTTCCAGATGCATTGAAAATAAATTACATTTGCACAGAATCATAGGATGGATGAGGTTTGCAAGGGAGATCTAGAGATCATCTAGTTTTATCTCAATGCAAAGTCAACCAGAGCAGATTAGCCAGGTCTGTGTTCAGTGAGGTTTTAGGTATTTCCAAGGACAGAGACACCACAACCTCTGTGGGCAACCTATTTCAGCATTTAACCACTTGACCAGATTTAATTGTATCAGGGCTTTAGCTTTCCTAACCTGATCATGTTATAATCAAAATATATATGGAGATGTTTGTAAATTTTTTATTTAGGGATTTTTATGAAATATAATGATTAAATAATAAATATTTCACAGAAAGATATTAACTGTAATCTTATTTTAGAGACAGAAGAATTATTGTATATGTTCCTCAACAATTTAATCCCTATCTTAAAACATGTTCTTTGGACTATTCATGCAGTTAAATTTAACATGTAAAGCCAAAGCATATCAGCATACCACCTATGTTAATTTTGTTTTGTCTTGTTTTTCAGAATGGTCTTGTCACAAGCTCACCAGAAATATTCAAACTAAAATCTTGCATCAGAAGAAAGACAGATTCAATTGGCAAACGTTTCTGTTTCGATATTGAAGTAGTTGAGAGGTTTGATGTATTTTCATTGTGTTAATGAATAGAAAATAATTACAAATACATGCACTGTAATAAGAACACATATTTCTCAGTAGGCTTTTGTCCAGACAGACTTGGCTTTCAAGATTTAATAATTTGTTCAAACCAGTTTTTCTAATAAAATTCACTACATTGCATTTTCTCTGTTTTCTCTTGACTGCACTATGTTTGCATGCAATACAAGATGGATACTTACAGATCCTGTAGCACAACTGACTACCCTCTTCTAGAAACAGAACAAAAATATTTTTGTAAATAATAAGCATAATCTGGACCAATCATTTATTTCAGAAATGTTTGATAGCACATTGTTATCTTTTTGAAAATGAATTCTCCTTTTTTTTTTTTCATCTGCAGTTCTTCAAGTTCTCCTTAAAGAGATAGTTATAGGCACTCTTTACATATTATTTATTCCTTTTAGACTTTTTGACTTATTACAAAAGTGTATGGCCTATAAATTAAAAGCATTCTGGAAACATGGACAGAAACTGAAAGGGGAGTAGCGTATGAAGTTACTTTGTCATTAATATAAAGATCTAACTTTCACAGGCTGATATAAAGTTCTCTTTTCTGATTGATTTGGTATTCAGCAGGGAAGTTGTGAATTTTTGTACAATTCAGCAAAGGCGATAAATAGACAACAAAATATCTAGAAATATTTGCTGAGAGTTCATATACAAGGGCAGCAATCTCTTCTGAATATTATGATGATAAAATTTGGGTTTCCCCTTAGAGAAAATGCAGTGTCTGTTACTGATGTCAGTAATGACTAAGAATGTGAGCAGGTTCATACAAATATAAACATAATACTGGACTATTGATGATTCAGAAAGACTGTGCTAATGATTACATTTGAATTAAATTTAAATTCAAGACATAATATTGCTTACTTGGAGTATAATGGTGGATATCACCTGCAAAATACAGAAAAGTAATTGACATTAATAAAACATAAGTTTCCTTAAGAACATGAGTATGACTTTTAATCATGAAACAGCTTTTTAGAAATGTACAGCTACACCAATCTTCAAAAATTTGTTGCAAGATTTTATGGGTAATTTCTGTCTTCAAACACCTTATTCCACAGAACTAATTTTCTTCTTGAATTATTATGTGCAACATTGTATGAAACAATATTATTTCATTAAAACATTGGAAAACTGTGAAGACTGACATGTACATCTCATTTCATGAAAGAGCCATGTTAATTGAAAGAAACCCTTGTGAACAACTAATGGAGAATACATACTGTGAGACCTTAAAATTGACAGAATTAATTTAAAATTTACTTAGGTAAATGTAGCTGTTTTTCACAGTTACATACAGCTCAGACTTCTTGTAGAAACTATCCTGGAGGTAACACTATCTTTTTTTTACTGGAACTATATAAAGAGGTAACATCAAAATATGTGTTCCCCTTGAATGTACTTTTAATGTATAAGAAATCACCAACTGTGTCAGGAACTGGAGAGGAAGTTAGTTCAGAAGGTATTGGAGTTGGTTTGGGATTTTTTTTTGTTCGGTTGGGGTTTTTTGTGTGGTTTTGTTTGTTCTTTTGTCTTGAGGAAACTAATATGTGGGGATTATAGCGTTAGATATTTGAGATTTGAAATATGCTATTCAATGACTTCAAACTTGTCCAACAGGTTAAATCAGATTACCAGAGCCAAAAGCAGGTATTCTAAGCTTGAAGTAAAATGACAGAAATTTCTGTTCTTTCTGTACATTTTGATCAAGGTTCTATACGTATAAATGCTATTTTCCAACTGAAATACTAAGCAGTAGTCAGGAATAAGAAAATTAAAAAATAAGGCTTTATATTTTACATATTTTTAAATAAAAAATCCTAGGTAAGAATCTGTGGATAGGTAGCAAGAGTGATTATTAAAACAGAAATAAATTTAGACTTTAAGAAAACAGAACACCTATTATATATCTTAAACTGGATTAGATATATTTATACTTGTGGTAGTAGATGACAAAAAAAAATAGCCTGACATTTTTATGAATAAGGGAAGGACTTGCTCCTACTTGAATGGTTTGGTGTATGTTTGTAAACAAATATTTTTATATTTTATATTATCCAATTATTTTCTTTTATGCTTTTTAAATACAGAGTGAAAATGTAGGTCATTTGGAGGAGTTGGGAAAGGATGGTGGGTTTTTTTGTTATGAATTTTTGTGGTGGAAGATTAATACCTAGTAAAAGCTATAGTGTCCTCTATTTGTGAACCTACCATAAAAAAATCACAGTTTTGTACACTGCTGAAAGTTTTGAGCAGAAATACATCACACTGCTGTGGGATAGGGATTTCTAAAACAGACTGTCTCATGCTCATTCTATCTACAAATCATTAATTTCAAAGCATTTAACTCATTTACCTGTGATCACAGAGACTAATTATTTTATTTACACATCTGCTCATCTATTTATTCGTATCCCTTTCACTGGTTCCCATGATTCTTTTTCTGTGCAGTGTCAAAACTTCTTCAACAGAGCAGCTACGCCATTTTTTTTAACTTCTTTCACAGTAGACCACAGTCAGTAAAAATAACTGGGGTTTTTTTTAATCCTCTCAAAGAAAAAATTCCTTCACCATGACAGTACTGAGCTTAAATGGCTTTACATCTCCAGCCTCAAGATACTATCTCAAAACACTCTTTTAAGGCAACAGTTTTAGGGCACATTTTCTTTTGACCATCTTTGGATGCCTGTTTTGGAATGTGATTTTAGATTAAAAGAACCTACTTCACTTCATTTGCTATGAATGAAACATAGATAACCAGGTCAGACATAGACATATTTAGTCAAATTGAGATGATGTGTCTTGCCCTTAAGTTTTCAATGCTAAGTATCTCCCCACTGAAAATTGGGTTGTATGGATTCCTGTTTACAGGTGTATAACATAACTTACAATATAGAAGTGCCTAATACCTATTAGTCAGTTGTAAGATTAGGCATCTAAAATTACATGTTGCAGTGCAAACTTTAAAAAACAGACCTGTTTTTAAATCTCACTTAAAGTTATTGTGTTATGTCAGAAGCTGTGAAATGTCTTTAACTTTCCTGTCTTTTACGTAATTACTTCATGTCAATATGCAATTGGATTCTGACTTTGGATACTGTTTCGGAAAATAAATCAGTAATTTCAGTGTATTTGTATGTTTTTGACAGACCTCAAATAATCACACTGCAAGCTTTTTCAAATTCCAACCGAAAACTTTGGCTCGAAGCTATGGATGGAAAAGAACCAGTAAGCATATTTTTTCATTTCTTTTTTTACAGTTTTGTGGCATACATATTTAAAAAAGCACCTAGTATGCATTTCAGACACTGTTACAGTACAGACAAATACAGTTCTGTTCTTTGTGAGACATTATCACAAGTACACAGCGAAGAACATTAAATCTTTATGTATTACTATTTTATGTTAGGATATTTAACAAGTAATATGATAGCATATTGTCTAATAAGATTCATGGTTCAGATAACATTTCTGATGTGGTGGTTTTTTCACTGGCAAAGACAAACCATCTTTTGGGCACTAAACAATTAGCACCATCTTGAAAGGCAGTACACTGAGCATAAAAATGTGTTGAAAGCTAAGAGACAGGCTTGTCTGAGATTTCTTCCCACTATTAATCTGCTCTTAAAATAGTCGCTGAATAAGGATGATGCCAGACCTGTATCTAAGGGGGAAGAATATGTTCATTGGTTTGTGAAACAGATTAGTATTTTCACAAGCTGCTTACTTGACTGAAACGTTAGAGAAATCAGATCAGTAGTTGTACTGAAATTTAACCCGTTTGAAGTCTGCACATCTGACTAACACATTTTAGGTGCCTATCCTAACACAGGACTGTTGTCCTGGGTGAGTGCTGTAGGAGTAAATGTTAAGAGAAGGTGAAAGGAAAAGCTGGTTTTTCCCTATCAGCAAGCTAATAAAAGGCATGCTGTGACTGCCAACAAACATGGCAATAAAGAACTTAAAAGACAAACATTGACCCGTTGCCTTTTTTTTTTTTGTAGATCTACACACTGCGAGCCATTATGTTAAGCAAGAAGGAAGAAAGTAAGCTCTTTATGCAGTTACCAAATATTGCTAGATTTCCATAATGTCCTAGTTTCTAGGTGTGTGTTTGTGTGAGAGAGATTATTTATTTAATCTTTTCTATCGCTGTGAAGCTACAGTATATTTAACAAATCTGTAAAAGGTTTCTATCAGTAGCCTGTATACATAAATGTAAATACATACCAGTGTGTTGAAATAAGTAATTTAGGTTGGAATAAATAATAATAATCATTATAAATAAAATAAATAAATAAATAAATAATCATTTAGGTTGGAAAAAGACCCTTAAGATCATTGATTCCAACTGTAACCCTAATGCTGCTGAGTCCAACTAGATCATGTCCCTAACTGCACATCTTTGAAATACCTCCAAGGATGGTGACTCCACCACTTCCCTGGGTAGCATGCTCCAGGGCTTGACAACCCTTTCAGCAAAGAAATTTTTCATAATATCTAATCTAAACCTCAAGACTGTTTCACTTGTTCCCTCTGAGAAGAACTCAACCCCCACCTCACTACATCCTCCTTTCAGGTAGTTTGTAGATAGAGATAAGTTGCAGCCTCACCAGTGCTGAGTACAGGGGAACAATCACTTTCCTAGACCTGCTGGCCATGCTATTGCTGATACAGGCCAGGATGCCATTGGCTTTCAGCCAGTCACTCTTCCCCAGGCCTGTAGTATTACATAGGGTCGTTGTGGCCCAAGTGCATGACCTGGCACTTGGACTTGTTGAACCTCATAAAACTGGCCTAGGCCCATCACATCTTTTTAGTTTTAGGTGTATGTGCACTCATTACACATACACTGAGTAATAGAATGAGTGCATTTAAAGATATTATGATATTTAGGTATATAATTGTATTAATATTATTTTAACACATATGTTATTAACATGTTATATGAACACAAATACATAAATTATTTAAATAGATATGTGTATGTACTTATATTAGAGAGAGAGGAGTGTCAGATACGGACATTAGTCTACATAGGCAGTAAATTTGAGACTCTGGAAATCTAAAGTTTAAGCCACCGCATCTGTTTTTTATGTGATGGTGTTTATTTTAATGGTGACAAATATGATGGTTTAAGATCTTTATTTAGCTAGTTAGAGCAGCAAGCATTGAAGATACAAAAATTGACAAGAAATACGTTCACTTGAAATAAGATCACTAATTAAAGGCAGTAACAAAGATTGTTTTCCTGTATTACCATTTTATGAGCAATTATATGCATGCACAAAGAAAATGTTGTCTTAGAACCAATGAATATATATCCTGCTCATAATGTATGTCCTTAACTCATAAAAGTATTTTTCTCAGCAGAGGGGATTACAGTAATCTCCTTTTAGAGCAACAAGCTTTCAACTGTATGCGTAGAAGATCTAATGATATCTGAGAAAGATGGTAGAATATTCTGCTTTTAATGATACACAAATGATTAGAAAGTTGGATTTTAAGTGCTAAAGACGTATCCCCAAGAATACTATTACAGAATAAGTATCATAATCTCATGGATAAATGTGTGTCAGTCCTTCTTGATTAGCATGTGTATGTGGCTAAACAAAGAGATTTTGTGTGTTGCTAAGTTAGAAAAGAATTACCTTTTTTCCTTCTTTTTGCAGCATTCTTAAATGAAGCAGGTTTCAACTTTGTGAGAAAATGTATTCATGCTATAGAAACAAGAGGTATTTATTAAATCACAAATTATCTATTCAATTACTATCAATATTTTTATCAAATATTACTTTGATTAATTCTATGTATTTTAGAGATGTTCTCTGGGGTGTGTCCATCATTTGGTTTATACTTCTAACATGTAATTTTGTGTTTTACACTTGATACTGTTGCCACAAGTTCCAACAACAGCCTTAACGTATCATTTAAAAGTGTTTTTTCAAACATTTTCTGTAATTTCATATTGTTTTGAGATGTCTAGCTCAATAAACAGTTGTACACATCTTTAGTCTTCAATTTGTATGCACTGAATTGTGCTTCCTCATGGTAACACTGTAGGGAGCCTCAACTCCCAACTTTGATTTCTCACTTGAAACCAAAAGACCAAAATGTAGCACGAGTACTCTCTACTGAAACATCATTTTTGCAGAGTATAACTCCTGACATCTTACTCATTTTTGGTAGTGTGTAAAAAGAAAATAATAATCACTCTGCTGATTAAGCCATACCTGGCAGCTCACAGCAAGTTTTTAATTATCCCCATCCACACTAAGAGGTGAGGCATTATCATCTTCCATAAAAAGACGTGACCATCTCCAGTCCATCACCTGAGCTGTCAGCATTCAACTCTTCTAATCCAAAAGCTGTGTGTTCTCTGTGCAGCACTGAGCTCAACATTAATTCAGTTTCTCAGGTAACAATGTTATGTAGCTTTTGAATAACAGCTTACTCAGAGCTTGAATTTATTTTGGAAGAAAAAAGAAAACATTTTAAAATAAAACACCTGGGTTATCTAGGTGAGATCAGACTTTGTAATGTAGTTTTCAAATGAAAAGTGGTCATATTTTAAATGGTAAGACCTGAAGTGGGGATACAGGAAGAGTTTAAAATCCTAATGATTTTTAAAGGCACTGTAATACTGAAATTCTGTGTTGTGAATGTCATACTTTAAACATAATTTATTCGTAGCATCTGTGCTATTAAAAACAAACAAACAAACAAACAAAAAAACAAACAACCAAACAAACCAACAATTGAAACTGAAAGGTAAATTGGACCTGACTCTATTTTGCATGGGGATCCTTGCATAATGCATAAATTCTGAGCTTTTAAATTTATGTATAAATTTATGAGCTTTTTTTAAATTGCAACAGTGTACAGTATATGTTTTTCTTTTGGTTACAATTGTTGCTCCTATAAATGTCAAATCTCAGTTGGAAGGGGCAATGGTCTAAACAAATACAGATGCATAGTAACTCCACTGAAGTCTAGGTAAGACATGTAATGTGTTTTAAGACAGCTTTTGGGTCTTAATTTTCCAGCCATCTACTTGTTTGCTAATACGGGTTGTTTCTATGCAAAAGGGCTCTGTTAATGTAACATTACGATTAGTCTATAGTATTATGTGGATTCAGTTGAATGCTTTTGGTAATGTCCCAGAAGATAATTCAGTAGGGTAAAGAGGTATTCAAGAATGTAATTTTACCATTTTCCATAAATACATTTAGATGTTTTGAAAACATACACCAGGGATGCATCAGCATATATCAAAATAACAATATTTTCATTGTGCTTCTCTTTCCAATGTAGGTATTACAATCCTAGGACTATACAGAATAGATGGTGTAAACTCAAAAGTGCAGAAGTTGATGAATACCATATTTTGTAAGTACCTGAAGTGGAGTCTCCTCTGGAGACACTTAAGACCCACCTGTATCTGTTCCTGGGTGACTTGGTCTAGGTGATCCTGCTATGGCAGGGGGGTTGGACTAGATGATCTTCTAGGTCCCTTCCAACCCCTAACATTCTGTGATTCTGTGAATCTTTGTCAGTGTACAGTGTATGCCATGGTCCCTTTTTCCTTATCTGCTGTGCTCAGAAGAGTGTCACAGTATTTAAAGTTTTGCATGTGCACTTAACTGCCACTAAATTGAGTTTCAATCTTAAAATTAGTGATCCCTCCAACTAGTTTCTTGTGTGCATTAGTATTGAATTTCTGCATGTAATCATTGATACACATGAGAAAATTACTGATACTACTCTTTCAACTTTGAAATTCTAGTTATCAGTATCTTTGGTTTATTCCAGAACTGTTCCAAAGCTTAGTTCTGTAACACCATGTAACTCAGTTTAGCAGACAGTTGTTCTAGTCTTTCACTTTTCTTGCTAATTTGTTGCTCAGATCCCTGTGTTTGAACATCTAAACCAAATGTTTAGATGTGGGTTTAGTTACAGTGTAATAGGGTGGATTGGGAAGTGGTTGAAGAACAGATCTCAGAGAGTTGTGGTCAGTGGAGCAGAGTCTGGCTGGAGGCCTGTG